>OZ025244.1:13113012-13160512 GCA_964019155.1 Osedax fenrisi | reverse complement strand
CACCCATATGCCCATACACCCATACCCAGGATATGCACTACTACCATAGATTTAGAGTACCATGGTACTCTAAATCTAAGACTACTGGCAGTAGTATACTGCACACTATAAGCATTGTTACAATGATTGTAAGATATTTTATAGTTACACAATATTTTATAGGTCTACTTGGGGATATAATCACTGATATAATCACTATAAGATCATCAGCTGCAGCAGCTAATCATTAGCCCAATACAGCTAAAAAAACAGCAAAATAAAACCAACCAAATAAATCACACAACCTACAAAATTGAACTCTGACATTCTAATAATAATAATTATAATTATAATAATAATATTAAATTTATATTAAATATAAATAATAACTTATTTATAATTATTATAAGTTTAACTTATTTTAAAGTTTTGTTTAAATTATTTAATAAAAATAAATAATATTTGAATAAAATACCATATAATACGTGCCTACCCATTCATGGCACATTATTTACACTAGTATAATTTATAAGCCAAGGTGGGCTGGGCGATTTATACGCGATAAGGGCGGCCAATCAAAATGAATCAACATATATATTTAAAAACTAGACCGCAGGCAAGGACAAATGTCCTTTGCCTTAAACTGTCAATCACAATATCATATAATAAAATACGAAGATAATTTATGAGTGTAATACTAATTGTGTATATTACACATATGTATACATTTTTATTATAATTCATATATACAATTACATAGAGATATATTATTGGATTGTAGATACTATATAATATAGTATATTTGTATACACATATGTGGGTTTATACTGTATATAGGGACACATATTATTGGAACCAAAGCCGTCATGCTTCACTGCACTCGTTCAACGAGTCGTTGTAATATACTTATCCTTTATCTATTGAGTTATTTTTATATAAAGTTATATGCTCTTTACATTCAGTGATTAGTGATGCATTTAAATGATTTGTTATAGTAACTGTACAGTGTACAATCAAATATTTGTTAATACATTTTATTTTTTATTAAATTTTAATTTATACTATTAGAAATTATTGTATTCTACTTCGAATATGTTACGTACGAATGAGATCGATATAGTTTTAGAATGTCCATTTAATTTCAAGTAGAATCAATATATTATATATGTATAATACTATACGTCATAAATATTCTATCCGTTATAGTAACTGTACAATGAAGTATTTGTTATTAAATTTGATTTTTAATTAAATTTAAATTATTACTATCAGAAATTACTCGATTATAATTCGAATATGTTACGTACGAATGAGATCGATATAGTTTTAGAATGTCCATTTAATTTCAAGTAGAATCAATATATTATATATGTATACTACTATACGTCATAAATATGCTATCCGTTATAGTAAATGTACAATCAAATATTTGTTAATAAATTTGATTTTTAATTAAATTTAAATTATTACTATCAGAAATTACTCGATTATAATTCGAATATGTTACGTACGAATGAGATCGATATAGTTTTAGAATTTCCATTTAATTTCAAGTAGAATCAATATATTATATATGTATACTACTATACGTCATAAATATGCTATCCATTATAGTAAATGTACAATCAAATATTTGTTAATAAATTTGATTTTTAATTAAATTTAAATTATTACTATCAAAAATTACTCGATTATAATTCGAATATGTTACGTACGAATGAGATCGATATAGTTTTAGAATTTCCATTTAATTTCAAGTAGAATCAATATATTATATATGTATACTACTATACGTCATAAATATGCTATCCATTATAGTAAATGTACAATCAAATATTTGTTAATAAATTTGATTTTTCATTTAATTTTTTTAATTTATATAAATTTTAATAAATTTATAAAATAGTATATACTATTAGAAATTATTTTATTCTACTTCATTGTACAAACCGACAAGATGAACCGTATAACAAAAATCATGAAATATACAAACCGTATAAGAACAACAGTGAAATACAAACCAACAAGATGAACCGTATAAGATAAATCATGCAATATACTAACGTTAAAATACAATCCGACAAGAACAACCATATAAGAACAACAGTGAAATACAAAACGACAAGATGAACTGTATAAGAAAAACTATGTAATATACAAAGTGTGAAATACAAACCGACAAGAAAAACCATGCAATATACAAACCGTATTAGAACAACAGTGAAATACAAACCGACAAGAACAACCGTATAAGAAAAACCGTGAAATATACAAACCGTATAAGAACAAAAGTGAAATACAAACCGACAAGATCAACCGTATAAGAAAAACCATGGAATATACAAACCGTGAAATACAAACTGACAAGAACAACCGTATAAGAAAAATCATGAAATATACAAACCGTATCAGAACAACAGTGAAATACAAACCAACAAGATGAACCGTATAAGATAAATCATGCAATATACAAACCGACAAGATGAACCGTATAAGAAAAACCATGAAATATACAAACCGTGAAATATAAACTGACAAGAATAACCGTATAAGAAAAACCATGGAATATACAAACCGTGAAATATAAACTGACAAGAACAACCGTATAAGAAAAATCATGAAATATATAAACCGTATCAGAACAACAGTGAAATACAAACCGACTAGATCAACCGTATAAGAAAAACCATGGAATATACAAAGTGTGAAATACAAACCGTATAACAAAAACCATAAAATATACAAACCGTATTAGAACAACAGTGAAATACAAACCGACAAGATGAACCGTATAAGAAAAACCATGCAATATACAAACCGACAAGATGAAACGTATAAGAAAAACCATGAAATATACAAACCGTATTAGAACAACAGTGAAATACAAACCGACAAGATGAACCGTATAAGAAAAACCATGCAATATACAAACCGTATTAGAACAACAGTGAAATACAAACCGACAAGAATAACCGTATAAGAAAAACAATGCAATATACAAAGTGTGAAATACAAACCGACAAGAAAAACCATGCAATATACAAACCGTATTAGAACAACAGTGAAATATATACCGTCTCAGACATCTGCCTTCCGTGGCACCCTCCCCTCGCGTCTCAGACATCTGCCTTCAGTGGCACCCTCCCCCCCGCCTCAGACATCTGCCTTCCGTGGCACCCTCCCCTCGCGTCTCAGATATCGAACCCATTGTATTATTTGTTTATGATTATAATATATTATTTACTTTTCGTTTTTCCCTAATTTTTTTTACAAATAAATATAATTATTTTATAAATTTTTTCATTTCTCAAATTGTAAGCATAGTTAATATATATTTATATAAAGTGTGTAATACATAGATTAATAATTATAGGTATACTTATCATAGATAATATATAGTAAAGAACAAAACTAAATTATATTAATATTATTTAAAATACATGTATACATTTATGATAACGTTTATCATATTATCAAAGTTTATAAGAGATTCATATTACATTTTAAGTATAATAATTATATTCATTTTATATTAAATATAACAAATTAATATATAGTATGTTATATACTATATAATATACATACGTCGTACGAACGTATTTAAGATATTATTTAATAATATTTAAAATATATTAAAATATAACATAATTATTATAATATTTTAATAATTGTGTTCTATATTAAATATATATAATTTTATATTACATTAAATATATATAATAGTTATTATAATATGATAATAATTATTTTATATATAATATTATAATAATTATATTATAATCTTATATTATATTAAATATATATAATAATTATTATAATATGATAATAATTATGTTATATTTTAAATATATATATATTACATTTATACTATACATTTTATAATATTTCTAATGTTATAATATTATAATAATTATGTTATATTTTAATATATTTTAAATATTATTAAATAATATCTTAAATACGTTCATACGACGTACGACGTACGTATATTATATACTATATATTAATTTGTTATATTTAATATAAAATGAATATAATTATTAACTTAAAATGTAATATAGTAATAATACATAATATATCGATATCATATAATATTTATAGAATTATTATATTTAATATTATATTAAATATAATATTATAATAATAATTATTATAATATTTCAAATAATTATAAAATAAGTATGCTTAAAATATAATATATAGACGTTATATGTTAATATACTAAAGATATAACATCATATATAAATAAAACCACTTACATATATTCTGTTAGTATTTAGCGATATATTACTTTATATAAAAATAACTCAATAGATAAAGTATAACTATATTACAACGACTCGTAGAACGAGTGCAGTGAAGCATGACGGCGTTGGTTCTAATAATATGTGTCCCTATATACAGTATAAACCCACATATGTGTATACAAATATACTATATTATATAGTATCTACAATCCAATAATATATCTCTATGTAATTGTATATATGAATTATAATAAAAATGTATACATATGTGTAATATGGAACACGTTCATAACCGGCGCCAAAAATATATGACTAATAGTTTATTCAATATCGGAGCGCGTGCTATTAATAGATGGGCGTGTGTGTATGTATATGTGTGTATGTGCGTGTGTATATGTGTGTATGTATGTGTGTGTGTGTGTATATATATATATATATATATAAAGAATGTATCTTTGTCAATATATATATATATATAATATATATATAATATAATATATATATATATATATATATATATATATTACATATTATATATATATTATATATTATATATATATATAAGTATTTTACGTGTACAGTGTGTAGTATATACAAGGACATACGTGTTCTTGGTATATCTATAGGCGGATTATATTAATTATAACACGCCTATATCTACTCCGAAAGCGTGAGCTCCGATATCGAATTAACTATTAGTCATATATTTTTGGCGCCGGTTATGAACCACAACCTGTAATATACACAATTAGTATTACACTCATAAATTATCTTCGTATTTTATTATATGATATTGTGATTGACAGTTTAAGGCAAAGGACATTTGTCCTTGCCTGCTGTCTAGTTTTTAAATATATGTTGATTCATTTTGATTGGCCGCCCTTATCGCGTATACATGGGCTAGGCGCTAAGCCGCAGCGGCTCGGACTTTTTTTGTTGAAAATTGCTGCACCTTCTAGCATTTTATGTTTGGAGTATTTCTGTCACAATGGTATACTTTTTTTTTTACATGTAGTATTCGCCGTGCGCCAGAGCTTTTAAAAATACCTATAAATATTTTTCTATAGAAAAAATACCGCTATTACCTATATTGAAATCACATGACAATTACATTATAAACCATTATAAACAACTAATTTTCAAATTTATATTCATTTTATTATACTTTTTAACCACGAACCTTCTTACTAATACACCTTTTTATATTTTATATAACCCCAAACCATTTACTAAATGACAAATAACAATATATATGGATATAATCGGCTAATATTACTGTATAAATAATAACTATAAAGATATTCGAATATGGGATATTGGTACTAAAATGAGATTTTATATATTTATGCTATTATAATAAAATTTGTATTGTTGGAATGCTTATCAAATTCTATAATAGAAGTCATATCTTAGTTTTTTAAAATTTTTATTTAAAAAAAAGTTATGACCACAATTGTGAAAAAAAAATTAGTAAAAATGTTTAATTTTTTAGATAGAAATTATGAATGTATTAATTTATTTATAATACATATTATAACATAACTCATTCAATAATGAATATTATATAATGAAATTAACATAATATATATATTATAAATATAGCTATCTAAATATTTATAGAAATAAAAAAAATATCAGCATTTCTGACCAATATGGGGAAAATTGGGATTTTTTTTTTTAATAATATTTTTTTATCTAAAATTAATATAATTTATATTTTTACAAAGATCTTTAAATTCTATAATATAAGTTGTATCTTGGTTTTTACAAATTTACAAAAGAAATAAAATGATAGAGCAAACTAATAATTTAAAATTTATAAAAAAATAAGATAAAAAGTAAAATATATTTAAAAAAATTTCTAACGATTTAAATTCTTTAAAAAAACCCTATTATTAATCCAGTCGATTGAAAAATTTTTTTTGTAATAGTGCGTAAACTTTTTTTTTTCAAATATAAAATTTATCATATTTTTACATTAAAATAGTGAATAAATAACCATATTTTATACTATACATTATTTTTTTTAAATTAATTTCATGTAATAGTACACTCATATACTTATGTATATATATTTATGTTTATATTTTTTTATAAATAATTTTTTTTTAATTAAAATTAAAATATTTTGTATTTTTCCAAAATTTCCTGGAAATTTCCTGGAAAATCGAAAAAAATATTGTACAAATATTATCTTATACAAAAATATATAATTAAAACTATAATTGCAGATAAAACTAACAAAAAAAATGTTAATGATGTTAAATCGAAGTTTCAAATATTTCCTATCTCCTCCATGTTAAACTTCCTATCTCTTCATGTTAAACTTTAATGAGGTGGCGCACCTCCAATAATTAATTTTTTTAATTTTTTTTTTTGTATTCAATTAATATGTTATCTAGTTAATATAAAAAAATATGCAGCAATTTTCAAAAAAAAATTACCGAGCCACTCCGGCTTACTGGGCGCTAGGCACAGTATCGGGATAAGAGTGGTTATATATTTACTAATTGATTATATAACCATTTATTTTATTTGTTATTATAAATGTTGTAAAGAAAAACTAAATTAAACAATTAAATCAATTTAAGCTAATTATAAATTAATTTGTGTAATATAAAAATCAATTTATATTAAATTTAATAAATTATTAATTATAAAACTGTACATGCTATATATAGTATGTATATATATGTATTATATATTATATAATATATATAATATACATACTATTATATAATATATAATATAATAATTATATATGTATTATATAATATATAATACATACATATATAATACATATATAATTTATATATGTATATATATACATATATAATTTATATATGTATATATATATATATATATATAATTTATATATAATTAAAATATAAGATTATAAAGTAAATATATTAATTGACTAATATTCTTAAGCTAATATCATAGCTTTATATAAGGGTATAATATAAGGGTACCTTTTAAAGTACCACTGGTATTCTAAATATATTGCTAATATTAAAAAATATAATTTGTTTGACAACATAGGGTGAAAGTGTAATATCACTGATATTATCACATTCATTGATATAATCCATAGACATAGGAGCGAATGTCTATGTTTATGATATAATCCCACAGAGCTAGAGAGAAATTTTCTCTCTAGCTCTATGGATTATACATAGAGCTAGAGATAAATTTCTCTCCAGCTCTATGATTTAAACCACAGATTTTATTTTACGATAAACCCAATACGATTTTCGATAAACTATAAATCTATAATATAAATATTATTTAAATCTTTATTTAAAATAAATATTTTCCTTTTGAAAATATTTGAAATAAATAAATAATTAAATTTGTTTCAATGGTTTCAAAGAATTTACGAAGCAAATATAATTAACTGAGGGAATGTATATGACCATACTGTCTAATTTATAGGACCAAACAATTGGGACTGATTAATCACTCACACTTGTTTTGGTCATATACATTAGAGTAGGATTATTCATATAGCTAAGGAGCTATAAAGCTCTATGGGGTTATTAGAATCCTAATCTAATTTCTATGATTTGTGTACCAATCATAAATTTGGCTCACGACATAGACATTAGAGAGACCTCACTCTATATTTATGGCTCACGATGATCTAAATAAATACCCCAGATAAATACCACAGACTCTGAGTGGGGCCCCCTCAAAATATGTGATAAATACGCTTTCTGAAGGAACAGTGTGGAACAGTCATTTATGTTTATCAAATTAAAGGTAAGGTTGAATTACAATATATTTTATTTATTATATATTATTTTAACATAGCACCCTACAATTAATATTTAGTTAATTATTAATTTACAACTTATCATTTATTAATTTAATTGATATATTATTATTATATAATTAAGTATTAGTGTAATGTTTGATAGGTACCTGGTCTAAATGACGTTCTATTTACAAAAAACGACGCAAATTAAAATATCATATACCTCAATCTCCGTACCTATGCTGTGTATAATTAAGTATTAGTTTAATATTTTATAGGTAGGCCTACCTAGTCTAAATGACGTGCTATTTACAAAAAACGACGAAAATTTAAATATCATATACCTCAATCTCCGTAATTATGCTCCATTTCTCGTCACTTTTTTTTAATAACAGCGCGTCGGTTTAGATCATAATGATTATGGTAATATCAGACGGATTATGATAATCAGGATGCTATCTTTAATATATATATATAGTATGATATATACTCGGTGATTTCAATTATCATTTTCACTCAACCCATTATCCTCATTCAAGCTTCAAGTGTCTTACCGACTCCCTAGACATGAATCACATTGTCAATTTTCCTACCCATACTGCTGGGGATTCTCTCGACCTTATTTGTGCAGGTCTCCTGATTCATGTAATTGTTTAATTAATTGTATCAAATCTGATCTTCTTACAGACCATTTTATCATAACTTTTACAGTTATCTTCCCTCTGCTTCCTTCTGTATCCAAAAAACTCATTCATTATAAAAAAAATAAAATCTATTAATATTCCTTTATTTTCCTTTGAACTTGTATCAATTCTTGTATCCCTACCCATATCCCCTGAATCAATAAACTCCACTCTCTCCCTTCTTCTTGACAACTATGCCCCCATCATATCTACTACTATTTTCCTGTATACTAATTGCCCATGGTTTACATCTTGTTAAACTCAAACGATCTCTACGTAAAACTGAAAGAACATATCGTCGTATTCCTTCTCCTGAAAACCTTTTATCGTTTACTAATCATCACAAATTCTACAAATTACAAATCAGTAAAGAAAAATCTTCTTACTATATTAATAAAATCAATAGCCTTTCCTCCAATCCTCGTGCCACATTTACCTTAGCTAGAAAACGTATTGCACTGCACCCCCTTTACACATACCTTACATACCAAATATTCCAAAAAATAAACTCTGTAATGAATTATCTAACTTTTTCTCGAATAAAATCCTATCTACGTGTTAAATAATTACTTCCCTTCACCAAAAATATAGCATCCCTTGTATATTAATCAGTAAACCAATTGATAAGTATCTATCTATATTTACTACTCCCTAAATATCTAACATTTATGACCTAATTCTAAAATCCAATTCCTCCTATCCATCTGATCCTATACATATTTATACTTTTAAAAGTCTCGCTAGTACCCTATCTCCTTATTTGCATAATATATTCTCGCATTCTCTCTCCAATGGAGTTCTACCCCTCTCTTTTAAACATGCTATCATCACTCCCATTCTTAAAAAAACGACTTCCAACCCTAATATCTTATGTAACTACCGTCCTATCTCCCAACTTCCTATTTTTAGTAAAATACTTGAAAGAATAATTGTCCATTAAATAAATAGGTTTATGTCACTAAACTCCTTACATGATGTCCTGCAAAGTGCACTTCGTAAAGGTAATTCAACTGAGACTGCCCTCCTTTAAATCTTAAATAATATATATATCAAAGTGTCTCCCTCACTATGTTGTCAAATGGTTCTACTTGATCTATCTTGTGCAATTGACTCTCTTCGTCATGATATTCTTATCTCAAGACTTGAGCTGATTGGCATTAATGGTAATGCCCTCAAATGGCGTAAATCTTACATCCTAAATAGATCATCCTCTGTTACATTCTGTAATTTCTCTTCTGATTCCCGTCCTCTACTCTATGGTGTCCCACAAGGTTCTGTCCTAGGCCCACTTCTATTCTCCATATATATATATATATATATATATATATATATATATATATATATATATATATATATATATATCACCTATAAGGTCTATTATATCCAAATTTCCTAGAATTTTCTATCATATATATGCTAATGATATCCAACTCTACTCATTCCTCTCTACTTATACTCCAGATAATTCTCAACTAATTACGTGTACCTCCTCTATTAAATAC
Source organism: Osedax fenrisi (assembly GCA_964019155.1). Lineage (NCBI taxonomy): Eukaryota > Metazoa > Annelida > Polychaeta > Sabellida > Siboglinidae > Osedax > Osedax fenrisi. The sequence goes on along the minus strand of OZ025244.1, from coordinate 13,150,344 downwards.
TGGCTTCTCTCCAATAACCTTTTGCTAAATACTTCATAAACTGCCCTCCTCAATATAGGTCTACCTACGAACTCCCCATCATTCCCTTTTTTCTACCTTGACAAGATTCTTATTTCACCTTCCAACTCAGTCCTTAATCTTGGTGTTATTTTCGACTCTGATCTATCTTTTTCTAACTATATTGCTAATATTTCTAAAGCGGCTAATTATCATTTATTTAGAATCAGATGTATCCGTAAACATATTACTCGTCCCCTATGTGCTGTCCTTATTTCACTTGTAATTTCTCTTATTATTTATTGTTCTTCTTTATTATATATCCTTCCTGCTTCTTCCATTGCCCCATTAAATAGAATCATCAGATCATCTATACGATCCATTTTCTATATTAAACTATCTGACCATTCCTCTACTCTGACTCATTTCAAATTATACCAAACTGGTTTCCCTATAGAAAACGATCCCTAATTAGACTCCTTTCTATTACCCATAAATCTATATATTTTTCCATTCCTTCATATATATTTGACCTACTCTTATTCGCTCCACCATCAACAATACACGTTCAACTTCCAGTATTAATCTCATTATCCCACAGCCATCCTCTCTTAAATTCCTATATTGTCCCATCTATCTGGAATGCACTCCTTTCATCTATAATATCTATTCAGTCTCCCACCTCCTTCAAAGCTCATCTCAAGTCATATTTATCCAGTATCTAATTTCATTATATTATTATTATTAACTTTTATATTTCGTTCTTATTACTTCCATATTGTTAGTTAGTTTATTTCACTTTGTTATTATTGTGGTTGTTGTATTTTATTTGTTTTATTTATTTTACGTGCACTTACGAGGAGTGTTATCACTTTGTAACGGTGCCTAATAAAACATATTTCATCATCATATATATATATATATATATATATATATATATATATATGTATATATTGTTAACAGAAATGATAAATTATTCCATATTAAAATGAGTAAACTGAATACAAAGATTAAATGTTTGTCTATTTCTGGTTGTATTCTTTGGAATGAATTTGATTTAATTATCAAAAATTCAATTACTTATAGTATTTTTAAAAATAAGTTAAACAAATTCTATATTAGTAAATATTGATTCATCTAATTGTATTCATTCATTTTCTAGTTTACTTCATTTAAGAAACATATATCGGAGACAGGAGACAGCTTTAACAAGTGAACGACTTATCCTGATATTGAAGATATTATTTATTTATTATGCTATTATTATATTATTCAAATTTATTATTATTTTGTATTGCTCGATTATACCTATATTTATTTTTATTTATTTACATCTTGTTTCTTATATTACTATTGTCTTACGTGTATTTAACGCTATTCATAGAATTTACACATGACCGTTAATTATTCCTTATTACGGTTTTCTAATATAGAAAATATTATATTATATAACCTACCAATAAAATCCTTTTGGACTAATATACGAAGACATGTAGCCGATAAAGGCCATTCGGGCATGCCATGTCTTCATGTTGTGAGTAGATGTTTGCCGCACGTGAGATTGGAGATATTTAATTCACTATGTAATTTAATTTCATTATATATTATTATAGTTATGTTATTATCATATTTCTTTTGTTTTTGTTCTTTAATACTTATATATTTATGTGTGGAATCCTTTCTCGAAAGCATATTGCTATTAGGGTTAATGGGTTCCTTTTTTACTCATTATTTAACTATATTATATTGTATAAATATGCCATGTGTATTAATTATTAATTTTTTTATATTATACAATTGAAATAAATATAATTCATTCATTCATTCAATTCATTTAATTCATTCATAATTATTCGTCGTGAATCTCGTAGAAGGCCGCCGATTATCATTATTAGAAATGCAGAGTTCAATATGGGATGTACTTATATATATGTCATTATAATACATATGTTAAGAACTATAGTTATTACCTATATGTTAATAACATACTATAGTATACTTCATATATATGCATACATAATTTAAAATATCTTATAAGATATAGGTATACCGATATGATATGCGTACTGCAGAAAACTATAGTTGTAGTAGGTGCCTATGCATAGGCATATGTAGGGCCTATTGTAGGCACACTATATTGTATATATATATATATATATATATATATTATTTTAAATTGGGTAGTTGTGCGTAAAAGATGTAGGGGAAAGTAACCTAATAAGGACACATTAACAATACATTTTCTTAACATTTTATGACTCATTAATGAGTACTAAAAATGTATTCAGAAATTACAATATAATAATATTATATGATTATAGATGTTATTGTGATTTAAAAAATTTATTTAATATTTTAATTCCATAGATAACGGGGGTGTCCGTATTATAATACGGATACTATATATACCACTAGATAAACTATATATTATTGATGAATCAATCAGACAAATTACAATTTCATTATTTATAATTAATTTTATAATAATTTATTCTAATTTAATTAGTTAATAATTTATTTATTTTTATTATTTTTTTAATTAATAATACATTTAAGTATCTAAATAATAAAAATTTTAGATTTAGCTTTATTGGTGCTATTAATATTATAACCACGCGATTTTTTAATGAAAATAGGAATAGTGCATACGCTGCGCGCGGATTGGTAATACATTACCCTGTAGGGTGTTCGTTAGAGCGGCATGGAAAATATAAAATTTTCAGATAATGTATCGCTTCAGTAAGATAATATTAGAAAACATGTATTATAATTCAATACACAACAAATTAACTTAATTCGTAACATATTGAATAGTCAATATGACTTTCAATTTAACATAGGAATATAAAGATAGGAAATCTTATAATGGAGTAGATACACAATTAATTCAATACATTTTTTAATATACTTCCTATTAATGAATTTTGTCATACGATATATATGTACTAGAATTAAATAATATAAACAGAATAGCAGAAAAAAAAAATTTTAAATAATAATTTCTTTATAATTTTATCATTTATAATTTTATAATATTTTTTGTTTTTTGTTTTTAATCAAAAATAAAATTCAGATCAAGTTTATTATATTCTTAATAAATGTATAATATATATTTACTATATATGATCATAAAAAAAAATGTGTTAAATATTTTTGTAGGAATAATTTGAATTTTAATGATTTCTATAGAAAAAATAAATATTTTCAAGGAAAGTTGAATAAAAAATGTTTAGGACCTAGTCAATTTTATTTTTTTTACCATAATTTAATTTTAATTATCATTGAGATGACCGCAATAAAATTTTTTTTATATTATATTTTGTTCTAATTTAAAAAAAATAAAAATATTTTTAACTATACAAAATTTAAAATATGAGTTTGTTAGATCCATATTTGATTTAAATATACTTAAGTCTCTTAAATGCATATTAAATATATAATTAAATTATAAGACGATATAAATTAATTGGTTTTCAAGGTAAAACTAAAGATAAATAAATGCTACGCATGCGCAGTAAATTTCATTATAAATAAGTATTTTGTCTATAAAATGTTATTAAACATCAAATTGACAACTCAATTGAGTATAACACAATTTTTAGTTGTTACACTACTGTTTATATATATTATATTTTTATAGTTTTTACTGAAGCAACATATTTAATGACTGACGAGCCACCCTAGTGTCCGTATTAATATATATATATATAGAGTTTCTGTATTATGGACTTGTATGACCTCTAGATATATGCTTATAACTTAATGAATATTTCACAACAAATATAGAAATTATAAATATAATTTTTAGAATGCTTTATTTTTTAACAATATATTGTTATATTTTATATTAATACATTTGTATATTCTTGAGATGGTATTAAGTTGACATTTTTTTTCATAAATTTAAAAACGTAATACAAAATTCAATTTATTGGATATATCAGCATATTTTGAATTATTAAAAAAATAAAAAATACTTTTATAGACTATTTATATAATTTTGAATATTGTATTAATTAAACATTTTTTGTAGGATATATGGTTCCTGAGATACCGAGAGTGTCCGTATTTGGGAACTGTCCGTATTCGGTTACTTTCCCCTATTTAAGTGACTTATAGATACCATATATCTTGGACTCTGACATTATATTTGGTGGCATTCTCAGAGATAATTATCTCTAATAAGGATTAATCCTTATTCACAAATAATATATATATATATATATATGCATATTTCGGTATGCATAAACCAAGGCGTTTTTTAAAATTAATTTAGTAAACCCAATGTTAATATTTGTACCATGTCGTTTTGGGTATCAATTTATATGTATTTGTTCTTTATTATTTTTATTTATTGATTTATTTTTGTTTAACTAATAAACTATATATTACTATATATACATTTTGTATATATCCAGCAAACAGTAATAGCCTCATAATATTATCATACCAGCATTTTTAATCGCCTAAAATGATTACACTGTGATATTATGCTGATATTATGTTGCCATTAGGTGCCTAAATGACTATAGAATATATCTATATAATATATTATGCTGCTATTAATTTGTCATGCTATTATACTGCTGTTATGTTACTATGTAACGCCTATTATACTATTATTATGCTGCTATTAATTTTAAAAGTATATTATTCTGCTATTATTACGATATTATAATAATAGCAGCTGTTTGCTGGGTATTTAACTAATTAAATTAATAAGTAATAATATCTATCTATACCTATACCTTCAATACCTATAATTAATTATGATTTCAGATATAGCGAATATTACATTTCTAAACCATCTCATACATTAGCTGCTATTGAAATGGACCACAATAAATAAATTGATACAGTTGATGGCGAATCTAATCCTAATAAGGTAAATTATTAATAAATATAATATTATTATAATAACAAAGTATATATACTTAAGTATACTTATATTAAATCCCATTTTTTATATATTATTTTGTAAGCTATTTGTAGTAAACACAATTAACGTGATTGATACTCTTATATATATATATTGTGAATTAGGTTTTATTGGCTAGTGACAAAGGAGAAAAAGGTGGACTACATTCTGAATTTAATCTTCTTTTAATTTGCATTAATCGTGAATTAACTATTAAAGAAATTATAACTGATTTTTCGGTATGTTTCTAAAATATTATTCATTATTAATGTAATATATTAAGCCAAATAATATATTATAATAAATACATTCATATTTTAAGTAACTCAATTTATAAGATTATAAATGTATTTAGGGGATTCGCGGTCTTTAAAAAATAATTAAAAAATAGAATACTACATGTATAATGTATGATATGTTAATATATCATACGTTCAAAACATATATAAAGCATAAAAACATAATTTTATAACACTACCTATTTCTAATAAAATAATGATTAAAAAAATGACGAAAAATGACTGTTTACATATATTATATACCTATAACTGATTTTCAATAATTTATGTCAAAATCATGAAAAATTATACAAGTTATATACATATAATATAATAATTAGAAGAATTAACTAAAATAACTTTTACCGTAATAATAAGAGTCAAAAAGCAGATAAATAATATAGTCAATCTTTAACATCAATTATATCAGAATATTTGTTTTTTTAATGAAAATTGCTATTTCTCAGTAAATAATTAACTAAACTTAGTCTCATTTTCACAGTATGTTTAGTATGATATGTATATATTATATATATAGAAAATATTTGTAATTAGATATAGAGTTGATATATAGTTGATAATTAAATTTAAAAAATAAATATTTCATTTTGATATATTTTTTACTTTATTAAAATACAGACATTTTAAAAACTAATATTCTAATCATTTAAAAATTATATAGAACAATTAACATAATATATCTAAATGTTATGCAATTTAAATTATGTGAAAATCTCAAAAAATGTCCTATCTAATTACATTGAAATCTAAAGACCGTGAACCCCCTTATAAGGTTATAATAGTAATGAAATTACATTAATTACTTGATAATTACTTAATATATAAATAGTTGTATCATTCATTTACCAATCACTTTTTAATTGAACATAAACAACTATATCTACTAAAATCACAATTATAATTGAATACTGCAATTATATCAGATATTATAGTTTAACAATCATATATTTAATATACAGAAATTTGGACAAGTCGATGATATTCATGTTTTATAAAGGTTCTGGTAAATCTAAAGGTTTGGCTTATGTTTCTTTCATCGAATCTTCTGAAGCCGCTAAAGCTATCGAAGAATGTTCTAATAGTTTGTAATGTATGTCACAATATTACGATCTTATTGTAATACTGTGATCATAAAAACATGTTTTTTAAATAAAAATATGCTTATAATTACATAATATATTTCAATATAATCACTGAATTACTATACGTCAATACGCTAAACAATTTCTATTGCATATGTTATGTTTATTATATGTAACTTATCTATAAATATATATATATATATATATATATATATAATAATCGCCATATTAAATTACATTAGATTACCGTGCGATATTTGCTGAGCGTCAGAAAGGCGTCTAGAAAAAAGACAACGTTAGTGACCAATTTTATTCAATAAATAATAATGCTTTGTTTTGCGTTAAGGTTCAGATCCGGTCATTGATTTAGGTGAGGATAGGCGACATCAAATGGATACCAAAGATAACGGATGTCCTCGTATTCCTATTGGCTACGATGTATCTGCAGGTGGGATACGTCATAATCACAATAAAAACAATTATATTAACTTAATTGGATTATACTTGACGTACTATTGCCTAGATAATATTGTGTTAGAGTTCAATGTTTATAATACACAATGAAGCATATATATATATATATACTATAGTATATATGGACAGATACTTTGAATATCCGCAATATTATTACTTATTTCTAAATTTATTAAATAATTTCTTACTGAGTATAATCAATTTTAAAGTTTTATACAAATCTATTGAACATTTCTATTCAATTATTTTATATAAGCCATATGATAAACTAAGATAATGGATGATTGATATTTTAAAAGGCAGTATTTTTATATTCATTTTCTATAATATATATAACATATTTTTTATGTAAATGTTGATAAAAGGTGGCCAATATATCTATAGATAGATCTATACATCCATATATGGATGTATAGACAATCTTAATACTATTACATATCTACGATACATACGTTATTAGCGCAGACTAGATCAGGAATAATCAACTTGCATACTTATAGAACTGACAACCGAGCATTAACCCATGCAAATCGTCAACCAATCGGAACCACGTTACTCTAGCGAGAGTAACGGTCAATTAGAAGTAGGTCACGTGGTCAAGACCTAGTGGTCAAGAATACCGTCACCGATGAAATGCTAGTCCGTTTATGCTACATTGTTCCCGGCTATCTGGGAATCGATTCACACACCGGTAAGTGATACATCCACGTATACGTATTTCATAATTCTACGTCCTATTTACTATATAGGAATCGCTCTTGTCAGCTATATAAATGCCAAGTGTGCTGCCTTTTCTCTAGAGAGGATACACGGTTTCTAGTATCCAATCGGCTATAGAATAATGGCATGATTTGCTAACACCTATTATACCGAGTTAGTTTTATTTACGAATATTATGAATTGTTGACCTTTATTACACATTATCTACGTTTTAGTAATGTAGGAATATCACTGAGATTAGGGGATGACGCTACGATGACTCATGTTGCCTATTGCCCCGAGATGTTGCCTCTCGTTGCTTCAAATGCAATTGATGAATACCGTCTTTTCGTCGTCTCTAATACGACTTCCTTTGATGAACTTCTTCTCACCGATATCTTTTGTAGATTCGGCAATTACATTGATGCATATTTCCTACTAAGTTTGTGTATATATGTGAAATATATATTATGTATATATATATATATATATACGTATGTAGGTGTATTTTCGAATATATACTTATATACCTAAATACATGATTAATCTAAATAAATTATAACACATTTTTAATCATAACATATTGTTTAGATACAAATTACGGTTACGTAGAATATATCAAATTTGTATATATATAAGTATATTTAATTTATTTATAATATGTTGTATATTATCTGTATAAGCTATTATATATATATATATATATAATAATAATAATCAGAGTTTGGGCATTAGCCTGGATGAATGAAAAAGCAGAGCTTATCAAGTCGTTCACCCAATGTGATTGTGGGGGGAAAAATTATGTATAAAATTAAAATAATATTAAATAAAATATTAGATTATAATATAAATTTCTATCCAGGATATCAGTAAAAAAATAGTCATAAAAAAATCTACCTAGAATACTTTATATCGATTGCCAATGAAAGTCGATAAAGGTGTATCAACTTGGAGGATTTGGGGTTTCTATATCCAATGCCTTAAGGAACTCACTTTCGCCAAGAGTAAGAGCACTGGCAACAATTGCCCCCACACAACAATTGCATCCTCATCCCCGACACGAACCATTACCAGCAACATAAATAATCAATACAAAGTACTCGTGAATATCTTATATTTAATATTTAATATTTAAAAAAAAAAATTGACTTCCTGAATAGAAAATAATACTGAATGTTAAATAAAATTTAAATAAAATGTAATATGTAAGTAATTAAAAATAAGTAATAACAAATATGTACAATTAAATACTTACTACAAAAATAAAAATAAAAATAAAATAAAATTGCAAAAAACCCCACAATCATTCTCATCATGTATTTAAAATAAATTATTGAATAATATGTACCTACAAAAATATAAACCAATAAAACACAAATATTAAAATTGTATAACAAATTATAAAAATATATTAAAAAAAAACTATAACTAATAGCTATAAAAGCTATAAAACTATAAAAATAAAATATATAAAATAAATACTGATAATATAAGGTAGCAAATAAATTAATATATCACATAATACAATAATTAAAAATAGATTATAAAAATATAAAATTAAAATTAATAAGACGATATCATAAATGATTTAAAAATTGTTTTAAAATTATTCAATTTCGTAATATTTCTTATTTTTTGTGGTAATCTGTTCCACAGCATTGGACCAGTATTCGATAAACAAAATGCTTTTCGGTCAGTTCGTACTTTTATTCTATGAAACAGATTTCCATTATAAGATTTAGCTTTATATAATAATTGTAAATTCTTAGGTAAAATATTATTCCTAGCTCGAAACATAAATTTTATACTATTCATTTTTACAATATCGTCAAATTTAAGAGAATTAGAAATAGTATAGAATATATATATATATATATATATATATATATATATATATATATATATATATATATATATATATATCAATATTATTTACTTATTAATAAAATTATAATATTAATGACTACTTTTTTTTTATTATTAGTGAATATTTTAATTTAATTTTAAAAAACAAATTTAAAAATTTTTTAAATAATATACATAATTTTTTTTAATTCTTAAATAATTGTAATATATTATATAAAAAAATAAATACTAGTTCAAGATAACAACCAGATAATTCCTTAAGGTCTGTAGCAATTTCCACATTTTATGATATTAGCTAAGTCATTAATGTATTACCCTTATTCGATTAGTCATTTCTTGCTTCGTCGTAAGTTTTCAATATAAAGGTTAGGGGCGCTGGAACGATGTTGTATGTAGGGGGACCAACCAATCAAAATAAATGTGGCGGTGAAAAGTGGGGGGAGGGACCATCACATAGGAGGTCCCCTATATTTTAAAGTGGGGGGAGGGGAAATTCTTCCAGTCACCCCATGTTACAGCACCCTTATAAGGCTATATATTAACGAATTAATTTAATGGTAATACCAAAGCCCTTTGGTAATACCAAGGGCTTTGGTAATACTATATAATGTTTATAATACTATGCAGAGGTAACCATGGTAACTTTCACTTGTGATTAATATTTAAAATATCTACTTAATATAATAGATATGAGATCAATGTAATAGATAGATAAATGAATAGTACATCACAATAGTCTAATGATAACACCTATAACGACAATCTATGTGGACATTTACATATACATTATAATGTTCTATTAGAGTGGGTAGATGATTAAGTAACCTAATACGGACACTTTAACAATAAATGGTATTAAAATGTTATCACTCATTATTGTTATTCAAAAATTACAATATATTAATATTATATGATTATAGATATTATTGTGATTTTAAAATGTATTTAATCTTTTAATTCCATAGATACGAGGGTACACGAATGCGGACACTCTCGGTATCTCAGAAAACATAAATCTACACAAAAATTATTAACGAATAAAATATTCATAGTTATATAAATAGTCTAAAAAAGTATTTTTTATTTTTTAATTATTAAATATATTGCTGATACATGTAATAATCTGATTTTTTTATTACGTTTTTAAATTTTAAATTTCAACTTAAAACTTTCTCAAGAATATACAAATGTATCGATGTAAAATATAACACTATATTATTAAAATATATCAAAAACTTTATTATTTAGATACTTAAATGGTTTATTAATTAAAAAAATAATCAAAATAAATAAATTATTAACTAATTAAATTAGAATAAATTGTTCATATAATTAATTATAAATAATGTAATTGTAATTTGTCTGATTGATTCATAATATATAGTTTATCTATTGGTATATAGGGTGTCCGTATTATAACATAGGGTGTCCGTATTCGGACACGGGTACCGGTACCCGTTATATGGAAATGAAAGATTAAATACAATTTTAAAATGACAATAATATATATAATCATATAATATTATTAAAATTATTAAAATTTTAAAATGACAATAATATCTATAATCATATAATATTAATATTTTGTAATTTTTGAATAAAAAGAATGAGTCATAAATTGTTAGTACCATTTATTGTTAAAGTGTCGACATACGGATCCGTATTAGGTTACTTTCCCCTTCATATTTTAAATTAATAATAATACTAAATTATAATATAATTATTAATGATTATTTTTTGTAAACACTATTTAAGAATAATATACTACTTTAGATCTATAAATCTATAGATTTATACATATTATAATTATATTTTATTACATATAATTATATTTTTAACACATTATTTCAAATGTTCTATAAATTTGTATTATTAATAGTTATGTTATATACATAATATATATATATATATATATATATATATATATATATATTGTTTAAATATTTATTCAAATTCGTATGCGTTATATGCTATATTCGCATTATTTATACGCTTATATATTGAGATTATATACATATTTACATGTGCTGCTTCACAACTATTTATCTTAGTCACTGTCCAGGAGGATCATCCCGTGCCTGGCTTGCTTTGGTTGTCGGTAACCCGTATTTAAACCGTCGTGACCTCGAGATTAGTATTGTTATATATTTAACCAACTTGCATTATAAGATATACATTATATAACTCTATATACATATTAATTGTATTGGGTAACCCTTTATAATTTGTATATATATATATATATATATATTTATATTATATCAGTTAATGTATTTTTTAAACTACATTATATTAAAATTGTTTTCTATTGATTACATTATTTGGTCATACCTCACTGATTTATATATTTCTTTTCTTCTATTCATTCTATTATATTACTTCATACTTCATACAATTCAGTGACATATGTCAGAAATATATATATATATATTAAGTTTCGTGTATATTATTTATTGTTTACCTATATATTATCTAGCATTAGTTACTTGTTCACTATATCCTAGCTAATATTACCATAGCTGCTAGCTAATATCACCATAGCTCCTAGCTAATATCACCATAGCTCCTAGCTAATATTACCATAGCTCCTAGCTAATAATACCATAGCTCTAGCTAATATTACCATAGCTCCTAGCTAATATTACCATAGCTCCTAGCTAATATTATCATAGCTCCTAGCTAATATCACCATAGCTCCTAGCTAATATTACCATAGCATCTAGTTATTATCACCATAGCTCCTAGCTAATATTACCATAGCTCCTAGCTAATATCACCATAGCTCCTAGCTAATATTACCATAGCTCCTAGCTAATATCACCATAGCTCCTAGCTAATATCACCATAGCTCCCAGCTAATATCACCATAGCTCCCAGCTAATATCACCATAGATCCTAGCTATTCCCAGAACTCTATTAAAACTTCCCTAAATTCTAGAGCTTTTAAAAATTCCGGTCCAACCCTATGGAATTCCCTCCCTCCTACCATTCGTTCTATTAGATCCCACAAAAGATTTATAAATCTTACTTCTTCTTTTCTCTCTACCCATAATCATTAAATCATCCAACTTATTATTTGTATCCGTGTTATATTAAATTTATATAATTATTAAATTGTTATTGTATTATTATTATCTTATTATTATATAACACTATACTATATCAATGCAGTCTGTAGTATATACAACTACACCATATCAATGCAGACTGTAGTATATAATAGTCCTTTATATTGTTTATTATTGTTTTTCCGTTGTATATTGAATGTATATTATTATCAAATTATTATCGTATTACTATTATTTTATTATTATTTTCTTCCCGCACGAGCGAAGGGGTCTACATGACCCTATTTTAGTGCTAATAAACTCAATATCATCATCATCATATAAATTCACATAATATACATTATATTATAATGTCATTGTGCTCTGAATGTAAATCCACGTTGAAGGATACATTATTAAATGTGACACAATCTAAATATGCGTTACATTTACTTTCTTCTCCGTATTTTAAATGTATTTGTAAAACATGTATAAACTTTAATGATATAGATAAATCAAATAGTATATCTGATTCTATGAATAGTTTAAATAAGTTATCTAATCAAATCAATGATATGCATAAAGTTATATGTATGCATTATACAAATATAATTAATGACAGTGACAATGATGACATAAATAATAGTATTAATTAATACTATTAAGGGGATACGGTAGTTTGTAATTTTCGTTTTTTGATTTTTTTTATAAAATTTATTTTGTGCTAATACTTATAAATAATATATTATTTATTTAAATATGAATTTTTATGGCTGAAAGATTCATATAAACATGTTAAAAGTTGTCTTTTATGAAGGTATGTAAAAAATAAATATATATATATATATATGATGACTATATATTCATCTAAACTATCATATGTATGTATTATATAAGTATATATCCAATACAATATATATATATATATATATATATATATGTATATATCATATAAGTATATATCCAATACAATAAATATAAATTTTCATACAAAATATTATTGGTAAACTTTGAATGCGTTTTTCTCAGTATATATATACATTATATATGTATATACTATATATATATATATGTATATACTATACTATACTATATATATATATATATATATGCTGAATATATATACATCTAAAATATCATATGTATGTATTATATATCCAATATAATAAATATCTATTTTCATACAAAATTAAGAAATATTATTGGTAAACTTTGAATGCGTTTTTCTCAGTATATATACATTATATATGTATATACTATATATATATATATATGTATATACTATATATATATATATATATATATATATATATGCTGAATATATATATACATCTAAAATATCATATGTATGTATTATATAAGTATATATCCAATACAATAAATATCTATTTTCATACAAAATTAAGAAATATTATTGGTAATCTTTGAATGTGTTTTTCTCAGTATAAATATTTTCGCCAATTACTGTTATATAAGTCAATGTTTAGGGATCGTTGTTTTAGCTACACTCATAATTTTTACTACATATTATAGATAATATATATATATAACATTTAATCACATAATATTTAAAAAATATTTATTATTAAATTTTATATGGTACATTTTGTAAATTTTGTACACTAAAATACCGGAAAAAAATCGGTAATGACGTTCAACCATGAATTACTCGACGAATATATATCATATTCAAAATATTCTGTGATTGAAACAGAGATATTATTCTAATTAATATAAATATATAAAAATTATTAAAATCGGTAATATATTCAATGAAGGCAGCTATTTTTAATATTATAAAACATCCTATCTAATTGCATGTAAACGCCGAAATTGCGGGCGTTCTATGGTATCCCCTTAATACTACTCCTACTTACTCTGATATTCTTAGAATTAATAATAATGGGCCTACATCTACTTCTAGTATATATAATGAGAAAAAATCACAATCTAAAGCAGTTAATTTGATCACATCCATACTAATTGAACATATTTCATCATTTAATAGAAATATTGAGTTTATTAAGACATTATTTATATCTGTCAATGTTGATCCTAATACTATTAAACAACTATCCTTTCGTTCGCATTTCTGTAATATCATATTAAGTTCTCCATTTGATTTATGCATTACTCAAATTTCGTTCTTTACTAGCAAAGTGTCCATTATATAATACATTATTCATTATACCATATCTTGAATGGGAAGTCGTAAATATGGGTAAACTATTCTATTGCATATATGCATATATATATGTAAATATATTTAAGAGTACGCTATTAGGTTATAAGTCTATTTTTAATTACAGAACAAATGTATATGAGATTCGTAAATAAATATGTCTAATGATAAACCTATAACTGATTTGAAATCATCTGCGTATATTCCTACTGCTGATGAAATAATTGAATAGAAAAAATCACTATATAATTATTTATAAGTAGAAGAAATTAAACTGATTATGTTAATTTTCAATGACTATTTAAGCTAGAAAATAAAGGAAGTGATAATTAATATATAACTTGCATATTACTAAATTGTAGATCACTTAGTTCTAATTTGAACTTATTATGGATTTGATATTTGATCTAAAATCTTTTCCATGCTTCTTTATAGAAACTTGGTTGTATTCGTCGAATATTTCAACGATTTCTTAATTTTTTTCATATTTTACTTTTATACATAGATCTAGAAATAATGACAAACCTGGCAGAGTTATTGGTATATTAATTTATAATAATGACTTTATATTAACTCTTATAACTATCTAGACTTATATAGTTGTAGAGCCATGACTGCTTGTATTTCCTCAAAGTCTCGTGTATTATCACCCTACACTAAATTTAATATTGTTATAATTTACAAAATAAAAATGACTACTCTTCATTTTTTAACGAATTCTCTGATCTGGTTTTAAATTCGGATCCAATTAATACGATCATAATTGGTGACTTAAACTTTCATTTTCTTCTTTAGTTTGCCCCATTCGGATTTGTGTATACTATAGTACTAGTATACTATATACGTTATCCTTATTGCAACATATCACATTCACATAATTAAATTATAATAAATTGTTCATAAAATTAATTATAAATAATGTAATTGTAATTTGTCTGATTGATTCATCAATAATATATAGTTTATCTAGTGGTATATAGGGTGTTCGTATTATAATACAGGGTGTCCGTATTCGGACATGGGTACCACATATTTAGTTTATGTCATTCTTTTCCTTAAGGTCCTCTTCAGTGAAAATTAACTCATCCTTCTCTACCCCGTTTATCAGCACTCATGGTGTTCCACAAGGCTCCGTGACTGGTCCTTTACTTTTTATTATTTATATTTTACCCATACAATCCATATTTCGTAAATATCCTTACATCCACTACCATCTCTTTGCAGATGATCTACAAATGTATACTTCTTTTCCCATTTCCTGTGACTCCAACTCAATTCAACTGTCTATTTTTAACTGCCTCACAGAACTTACTGACTGGTTCTCCCATAATTCCCTATCACTTAACATGACCAAAACTGACACCATAATTATCTCCAGACCTACCTACCCCCTAATCATCACCCACCCCTTTCTACTAGCCCTCCCTACATCACAATCCATAACAACTCTTGGTTTCACCATCAACTACCACCTAGATTACTCTGACCACATATCTATAATGATTCGCAATGCCAACTATTTTCTTTACAATATTAGAAAATCACGTAATAAATTGACTTTTTCAATGACTAAAAGTCTAATACACTCGCTAGTCTTCAGTAGACTCATATACTGCTGCTCACTTCTATGCAATCTACCCCTAAAGCTTATGCTTAAACTTGAGAAGATACAACGACGTGCTATACGCACCCTATATAAACTGAAGTTCTCTTCAATAGTATCAATATCGACTCTAATGCGATCACTCGGCTGGCTTAAGTTTAGATATCTCTGCAGGTACAGACTATTATGCATCACCCATAAGGTGATACATCTTAGATCTCCCGAGTACCTAGCTGACTTGATCAGTATGCATACCCTTAGTCGAGCTAGCAGGAAATGTCACACGATGAAAATTGTGCAACGCTCGACTATCTCTGCTCACTCTGAATCTGCTTTCTCTGTGGTAGCTCCAAAATACTGGAATTCTCTACCATATGACATTAGGTGTTTGAAATCCTTGTCACTATTTAAATGTAAACTCTCCACGCACCTATTAACATTGTAACCTACCCTCCCTTTTCCTTTATTTTTATTGTACTTTATTTATTTTATTTTTGTTTCCTTCTCATGACGCCCATAACCACCACGTGATTTTGTAGTCAATAAAATATTTTAAAATAAAAAAAATAAATAATACAGACACCCCGGTTATCTATGTAATTAAAAGATTAAATAACATTTTAAAATCACAATAATATCTATAATCATCTAATATGATATACGTAGTGTATATATATATATATATATATATATATATATATATACACTACGTACATCGTACACCAACGTATACATGATATTAACGAATAATACAATAATCATTCATACATAGATAAACATATTATTGTATTACAAATTATATCTAAACTATATTTATATATATATATATCAATGGATATTATTTACTTATATAATAGTTGATTGATCGATACTGTGTTTAGTTTGCCTACTATGTATTGTATCTAGTTTATTAATATTTAAACAGTTAAAACGTATTTGCAAATACAAGTAATACTTCGTGTATATATTGTTAATTTGTTAATTATTAAGCATCACTGATTAGTATATGTTATCGTAAATATTCAAGTCCAAAGTATGAAAGTATTAATGCACAAACATAAATATAGCCACGACGATATATGGAGTGAAAATGCACGAATAATAGGAAGTTCACGTCTGCGTAATACACGTAATATAATTGAGTGAACCAGGCTAATATGTATTCGAGATTACAGGTTTTTCATTAGAAATTACAGTGAGCATGGAAATAACTTTGCTCTGTTATTGTGCATGTCATTAATCTGATTATTATATTGTTAGGTATTTGGTGACAATTTCTGAGTTATACGTATCATTATATATAGTATCATTATTAATAGGTACGAATGATTGTGTGATAAGTAACTTTTGTAGATGAGAGGTAGGGGTATAATTATTTGTGAATGAATGTAGGATCTATATCATAGGAGTTTATTTTATGGTAGAATTTATATATCGACAGATATATTAAGAGGTAGGAAAATGTTGTATGTATGTAGGAAAATGATTTAATATATAAATAGAATATAATAATTAAATTACTATGTTTACTATTATTTATATTTTCTAGTCAATTATAGTATCTAGGAATGTTTCTTTATTATGTATAAGAACGTATATATATATATATATATATATATATATATATAATATAAGTATCGAGTTAAATATCACTTGTAATAATAAAATGTAGGTTTTTGTATATAGGGGAAAGTCCCCGATTACCGACCCCCTCCTAATACCGACCCCCTCTCATATCTCAGTAACTATAAGATATATCAAAAAATAATATATATATACGAACTGTTAGTAATTTAATGATAAATATGAATAAGTATTTTGTTTTTAAAAATATGTAATCCTACAATTGTCATTTGATAAAATGTAATATTCTGTTTTTACTTTTTAAATATTTGAATAATAACTTGTTTTAAATCATTGTAAATACTTTATTATTTAAAACTGCGTTTATTACTGAAAACTTAATACTGCGCAAAATATTGTAGATCAATAAAATGTTTATAAATATTGTAAAATAATTTAATTTGAATAACTATTAACCGATATATCTTAATTATAGCAACCCATATGATTTTCCTATTACCGACCCCCTAAATTACCCTAATACCGACCGCATGTGATTTATAATATCCAATCAAAATAGATCTGTATTTTACTTTAAAATATGTCGAAAATTGTCTGTGTATCATTGATATATATTTAGGATTCATGATTCCAGTTGATTATATACATACTGATTAATAAATAAATATTAATATACACTATTTTAATATAATTACTATAAAGTTTACATTTAAATTTAATATTACTATTAAAACATAAATTTAATACAAAATAAATTGCGTGAATGTTATAATTAATTATATTTATGTATATCTACTATTTTTATTGGATATTATAATAACCTACTACAATTATTTATATCACGATTATTTTAGGGGGTCGGTAATAGGAGAAGGGGGTCTGTATTAGGTACATGTATCCGATTACAGACACCCCTGTTTATACTTGTAAATATAATTATATCAAAAATTTAAAATAGCCACATTATTCATTGCCATAAATAATATTACCCTAATTACAAATAAATATATTTAATATTGAATACGTTATTACAAATACTCATTTAGGGGTCAGTAATCGGATAATTTCCCCTATATCCTATATTTATTTGTGAATCGATATAAGCTCTTATTTTATTAATTTTCGAAAATTAATTTACTGCAAAAATATATCGATAGTAAGCATGATGTACCATCAGTAGTAAATTCTCCCAATACATATCATAAATAGGTATTATATTCTTTATTATCATGTAGGTAATTCATGCACTAATTATAAATTAAATATATATTATCATAACCAAAAATTAGTTTTTATTATCATAAACCGGAGTTAGTCGGCACATTTAAATACATATATATATATATAATTAGGTTGAAATAATAAAATATCGGCACATATTTAATATATTATAATTATTTTGTTATACTAAAATATGATGAATTTTGTCGGCAATATATTATTATTTTAAGTTATAATCAAAAATAGGTTTACTACTGGAGTTTAATAAATCGTAAAAGTGACATTTATTTACACAATAAAAACTAAAATTATTATTTAAATAAATTAAATATGTATTGATATTTTTGGAGTATTTCATATGTGATTTAAATTGAATGACAAATACTCGGATGGGTATGAAGGATGTATAAGGTATAACAGATATTTTATTTCAGAAAAAAATGCACTTTAATTCTAAAAAAGATCATATAGTTACACATATTATAGTATAATTTATACTATAAGATAACTTAAATTATCAATAATAATAGTAGTTTATAATATTCTATTTATCTAAATTAATTAAAATATATATATATATATATATAATATTATATACATATGGATGAATATTATGCATTACAAAGTGTATATTATAATAATAAAATTATAGTTAATATAATAAAGTATATGTTTAGTTTATATTATTATTATCATGTGTAGTATATGATGTATTCACATAATGCAAATAAATACATTTGCACTGCCATTGTTCTACACATTTATTATTATAAAGATACGTTATGCCTAGATTATCATATGATGCTGGCTGGTCATGACACTATAAGCTATATAAGCCAATGTTGATAGCGACACATTATCATTTTAATCTCGTATATATATTACCTATCATTGTTATGTACATATTATAAATAAACTTGCTATACTTTAAACCAGATAACTTTACATGGTGACAGCAGACTACACAACACACGATGAATGTCAAGGTACTCAATATATTTGAACTAACTGGCCAGCATGCAAACTTATGGAAGGTATTCAAAAAACGATGGAGTAACTATGTACTGTTAGCAGACATCTCAAAATAGTAGAGCAACAAACAAGTGGTCCTACTGGAAAACTTACTCGGGATGAAGCACTCAAGAAGTATGAACGGTTTGATTTACCTAGTACTAGAACTGTAGATGATATTATTAAATCTTTCGATAAATTTATAATAGGTGATGTTAACATAACATATGAAAGATATATATTTAACACACTATCTCAAACATATAGTCAATCGATAGATGATTATATTAGCATACTCCGAAACAACTAAAACAATGTAGGTTAACAATCTAGATATTGTAATTCTTGCAATGATAGTATATTACGTGATAGAATTACAAATAATCATTTAGGGGTCGGTAATCGGAGACTT
This sequence comes from Osedax fenrisi, assembly GCA_964019155.1. Classification (NCBI taxonomy): domain Eukaryota; kingdom Metazoa; phylum Annelida; class Polychaeta; order Sabellida; family Siboglinidae; genus Osedax; species Osedax fenrisi. The sequence goes on along the minus strand of OZ025244.1, from coordinate 13,129,949 downwards.
TCCCCTATATTTAAATCTGACTTAATTCTGCTTTAACTTCTGATTTTCTATATTTAAAACGTTTTTAAAGCAGATATATACTGCTAATAACTATTATAATATGTTTTAATTCTGATTTAATAATCATCACATATATGATATATTTAAATCTGACTTACTTCTGCTTAAAATCTGCTTTAACTTTCGTTACTGCTTTAATTCTGCTTTAAATTTGCATACGGTCTGACTAAATGTCACCAATATACATATGGAAAAAGGTTACTGTAATAACTGACCATAAACCACTAGTATCCATAGTAAAGAAGCCTATAGGGAAAGCACCAAAGAGATTACAAAATCTACTTTTAAAGACGCAGATATATAATTATGAAGTCATATACAAACTGGAAAAGATTTACAATACGCAGATGCATTGTCAAGAGCCCCGATAGAAGGACACGAACACGAAGAAGAAAGGTTTATTATTCATAATATTAACGAAAACATTTCCGATCACAGACTGAATAGGCTCAAAGAAGAAACAATCAAAGACAAGAGGCTGCAGATATTGAAGAACACGTTATAAAGAGGATGGCCCGAAGATAACGAAGTAGATAAAGGTATCAAAATATTTACATCATTTAACGATGAATTGACAATATATGATGTCTTAGTTTTACGCCAAGATAAGCATGAAGCAAGAAATACTGCATAAACTACACGAAGGACATCAAGGTATAAACGCATGCCTACGTAGAGCAAGAACCGTGGTATATTGGCCAAACATGACGGTCAATATAAAAATGTATGTAAAAGAATTTGGTGTTTGTACTACATTCTCCATACAACAACCCAGGGAATCTATAATTAAAATAGAACGACATGATGTGCCATGGACAACCCTTGGTATGGACCTATTTAAATATAATTATCGTAATTACTTTTTATTAGTTGAGTATACTTCTAATTTCATAGAAATAGACTGTATACATAATACATTAACATCTACCATTATAGTTAAATTAAAACAACAATTTAGCCGACATGGTTTTCCAAAGAATATAATTACTGACAATGGTGCCCAATTTACAGCAAATGATTTTATATCATTCTCGAAATAGTGGAATTTTAAATTAAATGTCATCAGCCCAGGTAACAGCCAAGCTAACGAAGAGCAGAAGCAGCGGTAAAGAACTTGTTCCGAATATGCAACGCAATGGGAAAAGATCCATATCTAGGATTACTTAACATACGTAATACTCCAGGTGAAAACATGGATAACCCTACTCAAATTATGTTCAATAGAATAACGAATATGTCAATTCCATCTATTAACATATCAAATAAAACTAATATTACTCAAGTTAATACAGCTACAGATAGGTATGCTGGAAGAAGGAGACGTGGTTCGGCTACAACCAATCCAAAGAGGTGAAAAGGAGTGGAAGATAGACAAGATAATAAAACAATTATCTTATAGAAAATACCAAGTTTTATGTAAAAATAAAAACTTGATTCGCAATCGCAAATTCTTAAGATTAAGTAAAACGCCTACCCATCACAATTATGTTAAAGAGACTCTAAATATTCATCGATTATTTCTAAAGCCCTTAAAAATACTTCTCAATCCATAACCCACCCAACAGATACTCAAAGAACTATAGAACTACAATCAACACGATCCCAGATCAAAGACGACATTGAACAAGACGAATACACAACACGATCAGTCAGAATCTCAAAAAAGCCCGTTCGATATTAATTTTATTTATTATTATAATAAGCTATAAAGGGAGATGTTTAGTTTGTATTATTATTATCATGTGTATTATATGATGTATTCACATAATGCAAATCAATACATTTGCACTGCCATTGTTCTACACATTTATTATTATAAAGATACGTTGTGCCTAGATTATCATATGATACTGACTGGTCATGCGTGACACTATAAGATATATAAGCCAACGTTGATATATCACTATAGCGACATATTGTCATTTAAAATCTCGTATACATTATTTTAAATTTAAATCTCGTATATATTAGCTATCATTGTTAGGTACATCTTATAAATAAACTAATTATACTTTAAAATAGATAACTTTACATATTAAATATGACTAATAATATAATAGTATATTAAAATGTATAAATAATATATACAATCAGCATTAGTTAATATCGAAAGTATTCATAGAACTATACATGATGATATAACATTTATGTTAGCCTACAACCGTATGAACTTCATACTATGGTTTATATGAATATATGGTATATATGTGTTGGTGTATATGTTCATAATATGAACTTCTAATATGAACTACTAATATGAACTTCATATGGTATATACCATGTATATTTTGTATAACTATGAAGTAGGAATTAACCTAGACTATGAATTAAAAATTATTATAATTAATTATATTTATATAAATTAATAATTATAATTATAATTTATTAATATAATATGTATATATTAAACTGACCGATATATTAAAATTTATAATTTACAACTAGATTTTATTTAATCAGCCTGTCAACTTGTAAAAAAAATTGTATTATAGTATTGATTTGTCAATTCATATTATTTATATATATTGATTACATGATATAACATATTTTCATTGCATATTAATTTGATCATATATAATACACATACAATTTGGGATTATTATTACTAATATTTATTTTTGAAATTATTATTTTATAATTATCAAAGATCATAAATATTCAATAACTAAAATCCAGTACTAGAATGAGATACAAAAAAATAAAAACCAGATATTTTTTGCAAGTATTTGATACTTACAAATATCTCCAGGATCCGAAACCCGACCCAAACCCGTTTACATATAAAATATAAATCTATACAAGTTTTTAATTAGTTTTAATTACATTTTTTTGGAATATAAAATTATTGAATATTTACAAAATATTCAGAGTTTATTTATAATATTTTAAAGATGTTATATAGTTACATTTGGAAATACAAATATATTGCTTTGATATAATTATAATAAAAACAATACCTTGATTAGTCAAAATAATTGGTTTTTATTATTATTTAAAAAATACTATCTAATAAGATTATATATATATATATATATATATAATTATATTTATTAGATGTCATGTTTATTAATATGTATATAATTATTAATATGATATAATAAAATATAAAACGATTATTAAAATGATTATTTAAATTAAAAAAATAAGTATTGATGTTATTTTTATTTTATTAAGATAAATTTATTTACACATTGTTACATTTGTAAGGCTTCTCACCAGTTTATATTACTTGATGTTTTACAACGTAATGTGCACATATTATATATTTAAGTTTCCTCATATGTATGCATATTACGTTTATGTATAGTAAGATTATATTTCTGATTACAACTATATTTACACTTGTTACATTTATAAGGCTTCTCGCCTGTATGTATCAGTTTATGTTGATTAAAACTAGATAATGTTTTACATTTTACTGAGCAAATATCGCATGGGTACGGCTTCTCACCTGTGTGTTTTCGTGTATGTTCAACAAGATCGTTTTTCTGAGTGCATCTATATGAGCAGAAATTACATTTATATGGCTTACTATCTAAATGAGTTTTCTTGTGAATATTAAAAGTACGTAACATATTACAATTATATGTGCATTTTTTACATTTGTAAAGTTTCTCATCTGTGTGTCTTCTATTGTGTGTTTTAAGAGAAGTTGATGTACTACAACTATATTTGCACGTATTACATATATAAGGTTTATCACCTGCATGAATTCGTATATGTCTGTTGAAATTACTTAATTGGTTAGAACTATAGGGGCATGTGTTACATATGTAAGGCTTCTCACCTGTATGTTTTAATTTATGTGTATTAAGATTAATCAATTTTGTACTTCTATATTCGCATATGTTACATTTGAAAGGCTTCTCACCTGTATGTATTAGTTTATGATTCACAAGGCCAACTAATTTAATAGCTTTGAATGCGCATTTATCACACTTAAATTTTCTGTTGATTTTAAATTCATCCTCGTGATCACGTTTATAGTGTATACTCATAGAAGATCTCAGCTTACTTGTAAATGTACAATAATTACATACGTACACATTTGGTATATTTAAAATGTCTTCAATTTCCATATTCTTATCACCTTGGACTTGGTCTAAATTCAAAGATTATTATTTATTTATTATTTTATAATAATATTGTATTAAAATTACTAAATATTATTTATAATATTTAAAGATTTAATTTATATAAATATGTTATAGAATATATCAGTCAATACTTTATAATTAAATGTAGTTAATATATTATATTTGTAATTGTGGTATCATATTACGTTAATACTAATATTAAATTATCATAATGATTTATAAGAAATGTGTTTAATGATAAATTATTTAAGCAAATACATAGTCGAAATATTTAATCTATAAAATACATCGTATAAAATAACATCTTTATTATCGGATAATATACCAACAATTTGGAATAAATCTATAATCACACATTTAAAAAAAGTGAATCCATCAATTTCAAATAACTATAGGCCTATTTCAATAAAATGTGTAATGTGTAGAGTATTAGAAAGTATTATTTCTAAACAATTAATTTGTTATTTAAAATCAAATAATATATTTACAAAAAATCAATATGCTTTTAATGGGTGGAAAATAAACAGAATTAAAATTAACAAAATGTTTTAAATTTAAAAAATTTAAATCTATTAAAAAAGTTATTTTATTAGAAAAGAAACCATACATGTAACAATCCATAGTGTCACGTGATGCGTGTTTCAAAGGTAAACATATGGGCTAGTGTGTATATATATATATTGTATATTAATAATTATATAATAAATACATATAATTCTGAACTTAAACCAAACCATTGTTTTATTTTGATTGAATAAGTGATAAGTGAAGTAGAATAGAAAGTAAATTGACAAATACCACAACATGCAGTAGAAAGTTGAGTAGAGTTTATAGTAAAGTGACCGATATTGTATCATTTAATATAATAACATAACATTATAACTTACTACTTTAATATTATATAATATATACACTACATTTATATATATATATATATATATATATATATATATATATATTTCCCTTACGTTGATTATAGTAATTCGTGTAAGAGTGGAGTCAAGAGTCAAATGGAATGGGGGAAAATTAATTACGGAGATAGTGAGGATCAGTGGTGCTGAGGATGTTATATATATATATATATATAATAGAAGGAGAGATTTATAATCAATAGCCTAGGAGATGGTAAACCAGTTTAGTTGTTGTCTAAGTTGCGATACAGATGTGATATAGTGAGTAGTTTTCAGTTTTAAATTAATGTTGATTGATCTAATTAGTAAATGGCCAAGGTTATTAATAAGGAAGTTTTATAGTAGTTAATGTAGAGTTTTAGTAGTTGAGTCGGGCAATTATAAGTGATTCGGTAAGAGATTAGGTAGTGGGTAAGTCGATATATGGTCTCATTTTCCGTATATTATATTTACAGTATGGAATTGGTTTTTATGTATTGTTATGTGAAGTTAGGATTCATAAAGAATTTATAGTGAGGAAAAGGTTTAACTTTATTTATGGGGTTTATTAGCGAATGATCAATGTAAAGTATAGGGAAATTAGGCATGTCGTAGTTAGCAGATATGTTGAGTATGATAGATAATTGTATATATATATATAAATTATAATTTAAGGACATTTGTAGTTCAGTCGAGTAATTATATTAGCATTGAGTTCTATGTCATTAGGGAAGGTTGATGTTATAAATGATGTTATAAATGTCAGAGTACAGATCCTTGCGGTACTCTAAAGTTAATTGTATGCGGCGTTGATAATGTATTTTTGTATGTGTATAGATTAGTAAAGTTCATGGATGTAGTTGGAAAACCATTTCAAGGTTTTATTATTTATGTCAATTTCAAAAAGTCGGGTGAATAATATTTTAAAGTCTAGTATACCAAGCAGGAGAGATTTCTAATGAAATATCCGATTGCATTCGATGATACACTTATTTTGTTTTAATTTATATTCCACCCTTCTTAACACAATAATGAAAAACACAATCAGGGAATAATACAAGTGTATATATAGATAGATTTATTTGTAAAATAATGTTATGTATTTGTATATATTAAATAATTAATTAATTATAAAACATAATTCATGATTTAAAAATTAATTATATACAATATTCATAGTTTATAGTAGGAAAATTCTAGTCTAATCAAGTATGGATAAAGTTAACAAGGATGAAAGAGGCCAACATTAGGTATTTATGATACAACAATTTTCAGGAGAGTGAAAAGTAAGCATATGCTATGTATAATAAATAAGTATATACTTTGAAGATTAACTTTATTTTAATTACATTTTATTTAAATATAGACTTCTATGGAACAAATATTGATAAAGAAGATCTTATAATAAATATAATAAACTTCCATACTTCGGATAATTAATAAAATTATATATTGTCCAATAAAAGATCATTAGATATAAATAAATGTGAACTATATATTGGATAAAGGACATTTAATATTGTATATTTGTTGTCCAGTATAAATGACATAGTAAGTGCACTTAACAAATTGAAAACATAATATATAAATGACATACAGAGCTTATAGTTGATTCTTAATAACAACCGAAGATATATGTAGTAAGTAATACTATATACATAATTATACTTAATAAACTTTTACTACATAATAATACTAAAATTATACCATGTATTATTATGATAATAGTAATATATAAATATATAAACTAAAATTATATGACAATATTTATTTATTATTTATTATAATTATAATAAAATATTTGTTAATTTAATAATCATTTATATAATTATATCTACTTACACTAACCGCTATCTTCTTCCTGTGCATTCATAATTATTATGTATCTCTTAATTTCTGTAAAATAGAATATATATTAATACAACTATTACATTACACATCTATTAAATACATATCTATATGATGATATAATATTATAAAAGGAATAATATATTATATAAAATAATATTATATCAATCTTTAAATAAAACTAAATTTATTTATAATAAATAAGATTTATTCTATATTATAGAATCTATAATGTATTAATTACATTAATTTATAATATCAAATATTAGTATATATATCAGTGTTCATTCTATGTTTCAGGGCAGCTACCAACAAAAATGATTATAAAGCATTTATATATATATATATATATTTTACTAAGGAAAATATAGTATGACATATATGTGTCATTTCGTATCTATTTATAAATTAATTTATGATAAATAATATATTAGATGGACACTTATACCTTGAGATAAATTAAAGCCTATAACAAGTAGCTTTTTAAATTATAAATCTAAATAAATAGCAAAATAAGTATATGATTCAATTACTAATTATTGGTCCATTTTAAATTATTATTCGTTCACAATTAAATAATTTAATCTATTAATTCAAATATATATATATAACAAATAATTCATTTAATATTCAAGTTTCTCAACAAGATTCAGATATTGAAAATTAGTTTGTCGAGATGTTTGAGTATTGAAAAGTAATGTTCTAAGAAGTTATAATATATAAAATGGTAATCGAGATGTTATAATATTAAAAAGTAGATGGCCGAGAAGTAATATAATTGAAAATTAGGTAGTTGAGGTGTTATAGTATTGAAAATTAGGTAATTGTGATGTTAGATTATTAAAAATTACGTATCCAAGAAGTTATAATATTGAAAATTAGGTATTCATATGTTATAGATTAAATATTAGATGTGTTAGAATTGAAAATTAGGTAGTCAATACGTTATAATATTAAAACTTAGGCAGTCGAGAAGTTATGGAATTAAACATTAGGTAGACGAGATGTTATTGAATTGAAAATTAGATGGTCAAGAAGTTAAAATAGTGAACATTTCTCTATAATTTATAATATTAGGATTATCGTACACTGTAAAAAATAACCTATCTTAAAATGTCCCAAAATGTAAATAGGTTACTGCCTATTATTAACATGTTTAATAGAGTGTATATAAATATGTATGAGATGAATAGTAATGAAAATTCAAAAGACTATGTATCTTATCTAGATAAAATAATATAACATTATTAATGTTATGTTAATATAATAATGTGATTAGATATGATCAGTTAATATGTTAATATTCTGTATCATTAATATTTACATAATAAAATATACTGAGTTGTTTGATTCCATAATTATGAAAATTAAAACCAAATTTGATACTAAGGAAACATTATTTATAAATTATTATAAATTAAAGGAATCATTATTAAAAAATAATATAATTTATGAAAAAGCGTTTTATTTTTTAGAATAATCTTATTAATCCTATTAATTTAAATCTCTCTCTCTCTCTTTGCTACACTAAACATATGTGAATAAAAAAATGTATGAAGAATTATCGATTGAAAAATTAAAGATGGAATTATCTATGTTCAAATCAATCAACATGTTTAATACCATAGACGAGGCAAACATATACATGTTGGAACAACCTTCTAAAATTCAAAAAATATTTATCGGCATAATGGAATTGATAAAACTTTTAGAAAATCTATATTTATATAATAATAAATTTGTTAATGTTTTATATTTATTTTCTAATATAATAGATTACTTGAAAAGTATTGTTATACAAATTAAACATTATTAATTGCATATTAACATAGACCATAGAGGTATCCTATATTAATAAGATATTAATTAGTAATTATATAAATAAATAATAGGATATATAATATAAAATAAAAATAAAGCCCCCCATAAATAATATCATTCCTACGCCCCTATATATATATAACAATAATATTATTACAATTATTTGATACTTGTATAATAAATGAAATGTATTTCTTATAATTATGAATTAATTTATGTATTTATTATATTTAATAATAGCATAATATTATAGTAGAATATCTACTTAATTTACATAATGTATATATATGTATATATATATGTGTGTGTGTGTGTGTGTGTGTGTATATATGTGTATATAATATATACTATATATCATATTAAGTAATGCATATGTATAAATATAATGATATATTGTAAAATCCGGGATAATGTCAATATGTATAATGTTAATCAACACTATATAATACCTATATTTATATGGAATCTATAGGTTCTATATAACCAGGGTTAGCATAAGTACCGTTTTTTGTGTTTATTTAGTCATACCTAATTATTTCGCTATATTCACAAAATTACCTCTTCAAATATTACTTGTACCATAAAATACTTCATTATATTATTATTATTTTGATATATTTATTAGTTATTATTATTCTTATTAAAAACTAAAATATTATGTATTTAAAATATAGTTATTAAAATACTGTTGATATTTTTTATATATTCATAAATTTACTAAATTTATTAAAATTATTTATAAAATGATGGTGTTATTTAATTAATAATGAAATATATTTTAAACGTATTTTATCAAAATACCAAATAGAAAAATCAAATACAAATTAATATCTGATTACTCATTCAAATATAAATACAAATACACCAACTTAGGTTAATAAAATACAAATGTGTACATTTATATACATATTTATACAAATAAAAATATGTATTAGACCACATATCTGATATCTACACATAAACAATTGTTTCTATCCACACATTTATATATAACATTTTTACCTAAATAAATATCTAAATTTACATTTAATATATGATATATAAAAAATATATAATATAAATATCATATTCTCTTTATTATTTATAGAGTGACTATATAATGTACGCATCAATAATATTGATTCAATATGCGTAAATGAAAACTTTATTTATAGGGTTTAATAAACTTTACCTATAACGTTTAATTTGGCTCGCACCAACCCATCCACCCTACTGAAATATTTTGAATAATGTTCCTAATCGTTCATCCTATATAATACTATATCTTGTATATTGTTTTATTATGTTTAGTATTAGCTATTCTATATACTATTTTTGTAAATAATTAATAAAATAATTATATTTAATACATTATTATATATATATATTTAATTTAATAATTTGTAATATTAGTTGTCCCATAAGTATAATAATATTATCCTAGATATATAGACAAGTTTACCAGATCAACTAGAATATCCTATGGGAATAATTAAATGAAAAATTTCTCAGAACTAATGATCGTTATTAATGATATTTTTTTGCTAAGCTTTTTGGTATCTTCTTAGAATATGGTTAATATATATATTTTTTTAAAAATCAACTCTAATTACTTGGATTATCCAAGGATTGTCCATGGATATTCATATACATTTTTTTTTTAGATCTATTATCCCCTGTATTTTATAGTTATTGAGATTGAAGTAATACACATCTTCATATCAGTTATCTACCCATCTGAGATAAATGACCCATATATCACCTGACTACAACATTGAAGTATTTCACTAAAATTCACATGAATCACTTTATATTTAAATAGCATTTAACTAATATGTATATACATAAATTTGGTAAAAATCAACTTATAATTATACATTAGAAGAAAGTTATACATACATATATAAAGTAAACAGAGTTGATTGTATTAATACTAGATTAAAATAAAATAAATGAATGTTTTACAATTCTAAATCGACAGAAGTTATTATTTTAAAAAATATGTCTAATATTATAATATGCTATTCTAAGAGGACTTCTATGTACAAGTTTGATTTTTGAAACATACGCATTTTCAGTTAACTATTGAACGTGTTGGGAACATAATTTTAGTTGTCTAGCACGCGAATCGTGTAGAGATTATAAATAGAGTATATGTTTATATTCACGTATTCAGATATTGATAAAGTTTATACAATAAACTGTATAGCATACACTCGTCAATACATTATTAGTTACGAGTATACGTTATACCGTATACGGGTGCGTGTATAATATATATACAGTTTATCGATATCGGGATGAATTGAATATAAACATATACGTTATGTATAACTTTCTACATGAGTCGCTCACTCGAAACCACCTCAAATTCAATGCCAAACTAATTCAATAGTTAACCGAATATGCATATAATATTTTTAATTAAAAATGTACATATAGGTAATTTTAGAATAGTATATTATAGTATTATACTTAACATTAGTGATCTAAAAATTCAAATCTTTGCTTGGCTTCGAAGACTTTCAAATCACTAAAAAAATGTTTGGAGACATCAAATCTCTACCAAGTCATGGCTTCGAAGACTTTCAAATCACTAAAAAAATGTTTGGAGACATCAAATCTCTACCAAGTCATGGCTTCGAAGACTTTCAAATCACTAACAAAATATTTTGAGACATCAAATCTCTACCAAATCATGGCTTCGAAGACTTTCAAATCATAAAACAATGTTTGTCATATAAATTATTGAATTTAATGATAGTAAAAACTTCCCATCATCTAATATACAGTTGATCCCCTTTACTTCTACAAACAAAGTCTAATGTGAGAGCACAGTAAAGCTAAACAAATTCCATTGAAGATTTCCTACATACCTACCTACTATAGCTACATATCTACATGAATACCTACTTACCTACCTATATACCTACCTACTTACAAATCTAAATATATTCATGACTACCTACACACCCACCTACTTGCTTATATACATACCCTACCCAACAACCCACCTACCTATCTATCTACCTACTCACATATCTACCTATCAATCCACCCACCTAACTACCCACCCATACATATACCTACCTGACTACCTACCCATCCACCTACTTGCCTATATGCATACACTACCCTACCACCCACCTAACTATCTATCTACCTATCCACCCACCTACTTAACTACCCACCCATATATCTATCTACCTTCATGACTACCTACCAACCTACTTTCCTATATAACTACCCTATCACCCACCTACCTACCTCCTATCTACCCACCCATCCATATGCCTACTTACATACATACCTGCCTGACTACCCACCTATCTACCTACAACCTACCTAACTATACTACCCATCTATCTACCTATATACATACCTACCTCTTTAACAATATATATATATATATATATATATATATATATATATATATGTAGGTCCTACATACCTGACTGCCTACCTACCTCCCCACCTGTATACCTGCCTACATATTTGCCTGCCTATCATTCTATCATACCTATCTAACTAAATAAACACCTACCTACATACCCACCCACCCACCTACCTACATACATGCATATATACACACATATATAATATACAAACACTAAAATAGTTAATAAGTGTACCTATTTCTCTACATAGAGTTATATATTGAGAGTCTATCATACACTGTATGCCATCCAATGTATCATATAAAATCGAATCATGAGTATTATATAATAATAACTTAGGATACTCAATTAACTAATTACGCCCTTCTCTATTATCTATTAATACATGTTTGTTCACTAATTTAAATCACTACATCTAGCTTAATAATAATCTGTCACTCCGAATCGTATACAAAATCATATAAATTCTCCTTTTTTTTCGAGTTTATTCCAAATTATAGTACTAATCGAACTTATTAAATATATTCCTATTATATATACAAATAAATAATGACTTATATAAATTATAAGTACATAAATTACATATAATGTAGCTATAATACTATGATAAATAGTGAATTTAATCCATATAAATGTTTGAAAATAGTTGTGACTCGAATTGACTCGAAAATTAGATTTAAGATTTGAAATAATAATTTATATAAATGTTTGAAAATTATGTGACTCGAATTGACTCGATTTGACTCGATTTGAAACTCGATTTGAAAGATTTGAAAATTTAGATCCCTACTTAACATACTAACTTCTATCAATATTGGCCTCTATATATTATAATTATTGAGATTGGAAAAATAAACATCAATTTATATTTGTTAAATAATGTTATATATTTGTTTTACAGATAGTGATTATGTTAGCGATAATAGTATATGTAGTATATCTTAGTGGCATCTTACCAAGTACTAAGTATGATTATATAATTATTATGTAAGAGAAATATATCAATGATAATATTATAATATTTATATTTTATATATTTATACTATAATAATTAGAATATATTATATATTACAAAATTTTCAAAATTTCAAAATATAATTTGGTATATAGACATAATTTGTTAACATAACCTAAGTTAGGCTACCTAACAAATAATATCATTTTATTAAATATTTTTAAAATAATATTAATATTAATAATTAATATATGTCTAATAATAATGTAATTTATAATATCAATTTTAAATTAATATTTAATTATTGATATAATAATTATAATAATGTAAGTGAATAATTCAATATTATATTGTTATAAATCATGAAATTTCATCTATAATTAATTAATTATAAATCATGAAATTTCATAGTTTGACTGAAACATCATATTGTTGAATTTAAAAGTAAGTTTTCTTTAAATTTGTAAACATTTATTATAATATAAAATTATCAATTTAAATTTAAATTTAAATTAAATTTGAATATAAATTGTATACACACAAATCGTTCATATGAAAATCTTTGTAATCATTATTACTTTTTTTTAGCATTTGAAATTATATGATAATTGATTTATATATTAAGGATAAGGATAAGGATAATTTATTATTGCAAACAAAATTTTAACAATAAATGGCTAAACAAAATAGTCAAATTGACTTTCGAGGTGTTTGGCCAGAGTAAATAATAATGCAATTACATATTATACATTCAAACATGTATGTGTATAGAAGGATAATCAAAGGGAATATATAAGTGAAGGAAGCTTCGGGGTTGCCCAAATCCCATATGGGTAGCCCACACCCAGGAGTGTAATACTCAGTGATTTATTTAGCGTTTCAAACAATCAGAAATATAAACCCTATGTTAATCCATCTGATATTACATATTAGTAATTCATAATAATAAATAAATAATCACGGAGCTTAATAAAAGAAAACAAATAAAATAAAAATAATTTCTAAATAAATATATATATATAATATATATTATATATATATATTATATTATATATATATATATATATATATAATATATAATATTTATATATTATATATATATATATATATATTATATATATATAAATAGGGAGACGATCATAAAGGACGAGTTGCGTCTCAAAGGTTAAATTTGACATGTAGTGTAGGCGTGGCGATATATTCATAGCCAGTATATTGACAGACGAAATATCTCCTCCTATTCTATATTTAACTATGACTCATCATATGATATCGCGCGGCGCGCGATTTAAATACTATAAACGCTGATTGGATTATATAATATTGTAAATAGTTTTTTTATATAGTTATTTTATTTTATTTGAATCGCTAATTAAATTAGTAATTTGATTATATAATAGTTCAAATATTATAATTATTTTATTTGCATGCATGACTCGTATTCTATGCATACATATAGACATTTACATGTAAATATTACGGAATTATCCCATCGATATAAATACACTTTCTTTAAAGTATATAATTATATCGATGCCCATATATATAGGTCAGCAAGGGATTACAACTAACCAATGCATATTCATATAGTACATTACATTATATACATTACATTATAGTATATATATATGTATATATATATATATATATATATATATATATATATATATATATATATATATATATATATATATATATATCAGTGTTCATTCTAGGTTTGAAGGCAACTACCAACAACAAATTAGTATAGGGCATTTAAATATATTTTACTAAGTAAAATGTAGGATGACATATATGGGTAATTTCGCCATCTATTTATAAATTCATTTATGATAAATAATATATTAGATGGACACTTATAAGTATATATACCCTGAGGCAATTTAAACCTGTAACAATTGTTACTTACAAAAGCTACTTAGGAGAATTTTTGAATTAGAGATGTAAATAAATAGCAAATAAGTATTCGATTCGATTACTTATTATTCGTTTACAATTAAATGATTTACAAATTGTAATTCTAATACATTGATATCAAATAATTCTTTTTATATTCAATCTCTCAACATTTGATTCATGAGATATTCAGATATTAAAAATTTAAAATTCGAGCATTTATAATATTGAAAATTATGTTGTCGAGATCTTATAATATTGAAAATTATGTTGTCGATATGTTATAATATTGAAAATTAGGTAGATGAGATCTAATAATATTGAAAATTATGTTGTCGATATGTTATAATATTGAAAATTATGTTG
Organism: Osedax fenrisi; assembly: GCA_964019155.1. Classification (NCBI taxonomy): domain Eukaryota; kingdom Metazoa; phylum Annelida; class Polychaeta; order Sabellida; family Siboglinidae; genus Osedax; species Osedax fenrisi. The sequence goes on along the minus strand of OZ025244.1, from coordinate 13,114,639 downwards.
TCGATATGTTATAATATTGAAAATTTGATAGTCGAGATCTTATAATATTAAAAATTATGTTGTCGATATGTTATAATATTGAAAATTAAGTAGTCGAGATCTTATAATATTGAAAATTATGTTGTCGATATTTCTTAATATTGAAAATTATGTAGTTGAGATCTTATAATATTGGAAATTAGATGGTTGATATGTTATATTGAAAATTAGGTAGTCGAGAAGTTATATTTTTAAAATTAGATGTTCGAGTAGTTTGATATATAAGTAATTTGGTTCTCGATAAGATATAATATTATGATTATTGTAATATCATATATATATAATTATATATTTATTATAGTAATGTAATAGTAACTCTATCAAACTTATATATATACACTTATTTTTTTATATAAATGTATTGATAATATTAATCGAATAGTATATTTATAATTTAAACTTTCATATTATTATAATGATTATTATAAGCATAATGATATATTTCACGAGAAACATGTGTATACTATTATGTTAAGTATACAGGATTAGTTATGTGTATCATTAAAGACTATAATACATGGAAATATATTTATAGGAATATATAAATAAATAAGTTTCTATATAATACAAATTATAAGATACTAAATATATAATATATAGTAATTATTTTCATTAATTATATATGATATATATACAATTAATGATATATAATATATCATACTTATAAATACTTAAAGGTAGATAAAAATACCTATATCTATTATTAATATTATTATATCATACTGGTACACATTATTATATATAATTTATATAAGATATTTTAATTTGATAATATACAAAATTAATTAGAATATATATTATAATTGTATTGATTATTAAAATTTAATAATTTGTTTGCACATTTTTGTTAATAACTTTTGATTAAATACAAATTAAAAAAAACATAATATGAATTGTATTATATAATTTAATAAGCTTTCCAGTGATACCAATTGTATCATAATATAATCAATAAAAAATATGTCATGCTCATGTATCAACATGCAGTACGTACTCCGTACAACGGTTGGTTTTAAATTCAATATATATAATAACTAATAAGTAGTATAATACATGATATTTATGACATTATATTTTAAACATTATATATTATATATAAGAATAATAATTATGATAAGTATGATAATTAATATATAATATGATATTATTAAATATTAATGTAATAATAAAAATAATAATTTTAAATTTAATAATTAGATTATAATACATTTAAAAAGTATACATTTTAATTATTATGAACATAAAAAACTGTGAACTTATTAATAATATTGGTGATTAAATGTTTCATTATTTTTATATTTTCATGGTTTTAAATATGTCCTATATCACTTTAATTTTACGTTTTAAAATAGGATTTTGAATAAATATATAAAAATAACAAATTTTAAATAAAACAATCACGTGATTTATATATATTGGGAGAAAAAGAATTGGAATAAAAATAATTATTGAATTAATTTTCATATATTATTATAAATATAAATTGGTAGCAAATTCACTACCCAATATTTAAAGTTTGCTACTCAATTTTCATTTTGGGTAGTGAATTTGCTACCCAATCTAAAAATAGATTATTCTAAATATAGAT
>OZ025244.1:12908012-13110512 GCA_964019155.1 Osedax fenrisi | reverse complement strand
TAATATTATTATATATTTTCTTATTATGGTATACGATGCTAATGTAAATGAAAAATGACGAGTTGAGTTTATATTATTATAATAATTATATTAATAATTATATAATAATTAATTATTATAATAATTAATATTATTATTATAATAATTAATATTATTATTATAATAATTATTATTATATAATATATAGGTTCGGTTATACTTGAGTGTCGCCTCCTCGGAATGACGCCTCCTACTTTATTTGGCGGGCGTTGTAAATGCGCGCTAAGTTTGGTGAATATTCTATATTTAACTATGACTCACGACACGTGAATCACGATCATAAGATAATATACTATGCACACAGTTATATAGGTCAGCAAGGGATTATAATTAGACAATGCTTGCTTGATCACTATGCATATATAAATGCATATATACATATAAAAACATATATTCATATGAAGTATATTTTAATGTATACATGTATATATGTATGTACATGTATTTATACATAGTATATATATATATATATATATATATATATATATATATATATATATATATATAACAAATACTGGTAGATAGCTATTATGAAATATTACATTTAGGAATATATATATATATATATATATATATATATGTGAGTATGATATAATCCAGGAAAAATAATATCCGGGACATTGTTATATAAATGTAATAAATATCATATAAGTCATAATTTATCAAAGCTAATATGTAGCCTAACTATTATACTCAAAATACTAATTTTTACATAGAAATGCATATTATATTGGAAACGAGACAATGATATCAGCAACTTATCTTATAATATAAATAATATTATTATGTACATATTAACCTTGATAATTAATTAGGTTCATAGCAACCATATGTATAAAAGATAATAATCATTATAGGTATCAACATATCCTATGTATTATATATATATGCTAAGTATCCAATGTGTTATTATGAATTGTATCTAATAGAATATATTCTGGATATTTTATGAATCATCTAGATAACAATTCATGCTGTTTATTTATTACAATTACAATTATAATATATGTTTAAAATAACAAGTATATAAATATAATTATTTATAATCAATGGAGAGATTGCACAATTTCTTATGAAACATGTGTTACTTCTTTAATTATAATGTTTTATATAATTAGTATGTAAGGTAAATGTTACCTACAATATTATACAATGTACTTATGGTCCTAATCATTTTACCCAAGTGATCTTAACAATACAATATTTTAATAACATTACAGATAAAATACAATCCAATGATACTTATATCATATATTAATTATAACTAAATATATGTTTTAAATATATAATGTATACATAGTATGTTCCATATAAGTTATATGATATAACATAATAGATATGAAATGCAAACTGCAATGCATTTCACATTGTAATCATACTATTGTATACACTATATACTATACAAAATAACATAAGTACAAGATACAAATATTATAAATTTAGTGTATTAAATTGAAAACACACAGATATATATTATATATAGATTATTATATATATATATATATATATATATATAATAGATCATTGAATTATTTATTACATTAATTTAAATTTACTTTATTAATACACACATACTTTTATTTTGTACACTATACAATACATTCATTGTTTTCCAAATAATACACATGAGTACTTTCCTTACCCAAAACTCACACATGGGTACTCACATAGCTAGAGAGAAATTTCTCTCTAGCTATATGGGTACTCATGTGTATTATTGGGAAAACAAGGATTTTATTGTATTGTATTGTATTAATAAATTTCAACATAAATTATTAAATGATTGGTTTACTGTTTAATTACATAATTACATAATTTTAATTTACTGTTTTATCTGCTTGTAAAATCTCTAGCAGAGGAGTCTATGACACACACACACACACACATACACCTAGCACATACATATATACTTCGCATGAACATATGGTTGCACGCCTATCTGTGCATGTACGACGTAAATTGTACATATGTATATAAATGCATAGTAATCAAGCAAGCATTGTCTAATTATAATCCCTTGCTGACCTATATAACTGTGTGCATAGTATATTATCTTATGATTGTGATTCACATGTCGTGAGTCATAGTTAAATATAGAATATTCACCAAACTTAACGCGCATTACGACGCCCGCCAAATAAAATAGGAGGCGTCATTCCGAGGAGGCGACACTCCGGATAGACCATAGGTTCACTTTGTAATGTAATGCCACTAAAAAAACTAAATCAATTAAACCAAATAACCTTACAATATATATATTTAAATTAAAATATTTTGTTAATTCAATATTCAATATTATATTGATCAATTTGTGAATTATATCGAAAATAATTCGAAATATTATACCAAAATCTATATTATTTTAAATATAATTTTCTAATAATTATATTATTTATATAATAATATATACATAGTATGTACTGCATATTTATATTAATTAATATATAAAATATCTTTATACCATAGCTATATTAAGTAATGATATATATGTAATATGTTTTATATTGAATATTTATAGAAATTATTATTAAAATATGTTAAATAAGTAATACAATTAATTTAGTATATTTGATAATTACCTAAATGTTTCATATTTTTTAATAAATTTAAAGGTGCCCTTAAATTATAATTTAAGGGCACCTTTAAATTTATTAAAAAATATGAAACATTTAGGTTTCAATTGTCATTTTTGTATTACTTATCTAAATGTTTGATACATTGACTAATATTAATCTAAATTAATTACGATTTGTGTTTTAATTAAATTAATTTGATAAATCATAAATGAATAAATCTATTTTACATTTTTAAATTATATTTTTGTAATTTATTAACAAATATCTATATTATTTGTAAATATAATTTTCTAATAATTATTTAAATGTATATATTTATATTTAATTAGTGTATAATACTGTTAGAGTGCTTATAAACCATATTTCAACTCAACATTTTCACATAATATAATATATATAAAGTAAATCCGAATTAATAAAAATATTTAAATTAAAAATCGGAAAATAATTAATTTTTGCGATAACTGCGACATTCCCTTAATGTGTAAAAAGGTGTGTATGTAATGTGTATATACGACATATGTATATTACGTTTATAATTACGTTTATATTTACGATTACAGAATCTATGTTAATGTATATCTACGATAATAAAGTTATTTAATATATAACTTTTTATACATAAATTTCTATATAGATTTATTTGTTAACTACTCTATTTAAATCCTTAATATATATAAGTATTATATATATATATATATATATAAATATACTATACCAATTAAATTGTATTATTTTAAAATCACGGCACCTTCTAACTACTAACACACATACATTATTTAGACGTTTCCATGCCGCCTGATTTGTACTCCACGATTAAACTACTCGAGGATGGAATATTCATGCTGGAAAGTACTTCTCCCAATTGGTAATAATAATAATAATAAGTTTATTTAGACACTTAAATAATAGTAGAAGTAAAGATATACTACTCCCTATTTACACAACATAATTAATACCTAACCCTTGTCAATGATGGCAGTAGTATCGAAATATTGAAATATATTGATTACTGGCTGGTACTTATAGAGATTGACATCATCTCTTGTAGAGCAGATAGTGGACGGTTTCCGATCAATACTACAATACCCCCACCCTCACCCTATACTAATTTAGTAAGTCTTCGGAGATATTACCTCCGAATACATGTGGGAGACAATCTTGCACCTGAGATAACTGGTGTTCCTATATGCCATTAAATTGGTGAATGTATCTCGTCACACTCTTATTTCTATTGCTGCCTCCCTAACTCATATTACTATTGCTATAGCTATTGTAGCTACTGATCTCTATCAATACTACGTTTGACTGATGGGGAAACGAGGAGGCTGGCACTGATCGAGATCGACATCATCTCTCGTAAGGCAGATAGCAGACATTTCCCGATCAACAACGCGATATCTGTGCAGTTCCCGGAGAGATGTGCCACTGCTATAAAGACACATCTTGCATCACGTAAATACAAAGTTCTGGTTCGTACCCTGTAATCTAGCGATGATATCCAACTACACACTATAGGATTTAGTTTACAAATACCCGTTATGAATACTGCAATAATTACTGATACTAACACTACTTCTAACACTGATACTAACACTGACAAAATCACATTCATATACTGATACTGGTATAAATTGCTATACAAATACTGATACAGACATTGACCTAAATATTTCAATACAACATATATATTAATTTACAAAATATAAATAGAAATATACATACCACACATAAAATGGTGTACACACCGCTAGCATCAAGCACCACGATTTGTTACTGTATTTGTTATTGCACTTGATGATCAGTATACATTATTATTGGTGTTCAGATAGCGAGCATCAAGTACCGTGAGTGTGGTGACTTGTTACTTAGCTTGGTACCAAGAAAATTAGCTGTTCACATAGCGAGAATCAAACACCTTTACTTTTTACTAGAAAAAAGAACTTTTCATAGATTTTAGGCGGCGACTTGTTACTGCACTTGATGCTGTACTTGATGCTAGTGATTTGTACACAGCTTAATATACATTCAAATAAAATGATACTATACAAAATCACGCAAGCGTAAATAGATGAAATGTAACACCAAAATAAACAATAATTGTATGAATAGATTAGTAGAATCAATACAAAAAAAAACCAATCACCTAATAATACTACTAAAAATATAAAATAATTATACTACAATACATTCTCTATAATATTCCTACAATACCTATATTATCGGAATTAATATTGCATATACAACATTTTAAAATTAATAATATATAATATATATAATATATATATAATAATATCTATACAATATTTAATCAATCTTGATCATAGATATTTATTATTATCTACTAATAATATAATTAATACCAACTTAGTTATTAAATATTTAATATTAATTCTATTAGTAATAACATATTACAATCAAATAATATAATTATACCATCTAACAAAGAACTTAAGTATAGAAATAGGTGGATCCTATATGCTTAAATGCAGATCATGTTTACTATAAATAGATTTGGACTGACTAAAGCAATTTTTGATAATGATAATAATACTGTTGTGCGATGAAGTACCTTTGAAACTCAATTTATATTTTGGGGCCTATTATTCAATAAAAAGTCTATTCTTTCAGATATTCATTAATTGAATAATACTGTAGATAATACCCAGCCAATTGGTTTAGTGAAGTTTAAGATTGACGTAATGCCTTACTTGATGGTGCACCCGTTATCGATAACATTCAGATAAATGATTTAATAAAAATATGTTTAATACACTATTTGCGTGTTGTAACATTTACTTATTAACATCGACTGCACCATCTATATATAAATCTGGATTGACTTCACTAATACCTATGTGTAAACATACTAGAGATCCTTCAAAATGTAGGCCTATTATGATATCATCATTAATAAATAGGTTATTTCATAAAATATTAGCTAAACATATTGAAAATATCATAGTGTATAAAAAGTGTGTAGATTCTCATCAAAAGGCATTAATTATAATAGACAGTATTACTTAAAATATATTTTTATTATATATAAATTTATATTATTTATATATATTAATTATTAATATTATTAATATTTTAAGAATATTATATATCGATAAAAACAAATATTATATACCTTGAAAATATGCCGATATAGCTAAAGCATTTGAATCGGTTTCTTACGATTCTATTATTTCTATTGCTAATAAAGCTGAATTACGGAACACAATCATAGAATACATTATACACGCTTACACTAATTGCAATGTTCAACTTAAATATAAGAAAGGTATATCGCCTATTATTTCAGTTAATCGCGGCGTAAGACAAGTTGATCCAATATCACTCTATTGTTCAATGCAGAAATTGAATACACAACTTCTGATTTAAGCAATAATATTAGCATACATAATAATAGCATCGTTAAATATATGACATTCGCTGATGATCATGTACTCTTTGTAAATGATGAAATTAGTCTTCAAGTCCAAGTAGTTCATGTTTACATTTACTTGAAAAATATGGGTTGATATTAACCAATCAAAGAGCGCAACTTTTAACATTATTATCTAGTTGATAATATCAATACTAAGAAAAATCAGTGAATCTGTAATCCATATAGCTTTATAGTAATTTATATTTCCCTTAAACCCTTAGCTTTGATTGTGCATATAAATACTTTGGTATCAAAATATGACCAATAGAAAATAAAATAATATATATATTAATAGAATTAACATCCAAACTACTATTAATAACCAAAGCACTACAACAATTACAAAAACTTTATATACTAAAATATTTTTTTTACTAATCTGTTTATTACATATGTTAACTTTCTTTCATATATATGTAAATTCATTGAAAACTATGGATAGATCAATTAGATGATTTGTTATATGATGGTTGCGGCTACCAAAATATACTTCACTTAGTATACTTTATGCACCATGCAATATTAGAGGATTAGCGATCAACCATCTATTTTTAACAATACCAGTTATATGCCATTAACGGGTAAACTCTATATTCGAAAATGATGATCGAAAATATAACCATCCCAAATATTATTATATTAAAATAGTCATCTCCAAGATACTATAATAATACATCATTTACGTATAATATTGACATTCAAGCATACCACACTAAATTTATTATGTATTCGACGGATGGAGAGGTCTCGATTATAGTAACAATGCACCATTTATTAATAGCTGGATTAAATCCTCTACTAGATTACTGAATGGTAGAGACTTCGTCAATATACTAATTATTAGATTATATCATACATTTTGAACGCTGTGACACCTACAATGTTAATGATTCACAGATTCATCAACTATTAAAGATACGTCTATCGGGGTTCTATGGAAGCAGACTCTACCCGAGGAACTAAGAGCATTCGCTATGACATTATATGTACGTACAACAAGTTCAGCATATCTGGTGGTATTCATGCATGTTAATATACACTTTCCATGGTCATATTATATGAAAGCCTACATCTACATTAGAATATACATTAGAATCACTATTTTATATATGACTATGTATATATAATATAAAATGATTTATTATAATTATAAAAATATATATATATATATATATTTATATATAACAAATTATGAGATTATATCATAAATGTAAATCGCTGAGTAATTTTGAATGAATGTAAATATGAGAAAATAATTATTCTGAGATAAATAAATTTATAATATAGACAATATAATTATTATATCTTATAAATTATTGTTTATATTTATATTTATATTATTTCTTTATTAATCATTATTTTACTATATATATATATATATACATATATATATATATTATATATATATTATATATATAATATATATATTTATTATAAATGTATACTAAACATAAAGTTGTAAAATAAAAGATTATTCAAAAAATATAAATTATTATTATAAGAATTAATTAATTACTATTATAATTATCACTACTTTTATAGTCTTATAAACCATGTGTCAACTCGAACATTTTCACATAATATACATTATATATAATTAAATCCGAATTAATAACAATATTAAAAGTGAAAAATCATAAACAAATCGATTTTTGATAATTAAGACATTACCTTAGTTGGTAACAAAAGTTGACATATATAAAAATATTGCTCTCAATATAAAAATAATACATATAATACATATCAATGTAGTACAGTTTCTATTTTATAGAGATTATTACACCAAAATAAATTGACTTTCATACCGATTTTACTAAACTATTACAATATGTATATAATTTATAATCAGAATTTTAAATATTCGCATTTAAATCCTTATTCTATATCAGCTAATAGATATGCTCCGTATATTTTATTGATGTTTCAACACTTTACTCACGTCTAATTTCGTGTATAAATACATTGTATAATTGAAATCAAGTATTGTTTCTCTATGATCAATATCTATGATTATTACGTACTTCAATAAGTGGCTACTTTACCACGTAAGCACTCAGTTCACTAAATCACTATACACACAACAATTCACACATATAAGGAAGTGATTAATGTAGAAGGAAAGTTTGTCAGATAGGTGTACAGTCAGTAGATACATTGCGTAGATACAATGTTAACCTATCCCTCTGTACGATGTTACAGGCTACAACACAATGTTAACCTATCCCTCTGTACGATGTTACAGGCTACAACACAATGTTAACCTATCCCTCTGTACGATGTTACAGGCTACAACACAATGTTAACCTATCCCTCTGTACGATGTTACAGGCTACAACACAATGTTAACCTATCCCTCTGTACGATGTTACAGGCTACAACACAATGTTAACCTATCCCTCTGTACGATGTTACAGGCTACAATACAATGTTAACCTATCCCTCTGTACGATGTTACAGACTACAACACAATGTTAACCTATCCCTCTGTACGATGTTACAGGCTACAATACAACACCCTAATACACGTATAACCTCACACAAGTACAGCAATGATACCAGAAGAAAGCAACACAAGCGACGTATGAGTCATCACCTGAGTGGCTGACAGCATACAACTAACAACAATGGGGGGGCTGTAATGTCTCTTACAGCTATAGGTGATACACTAGGAGATTGAGGCTAGTAGCACGGCCTTCAAAACACTCATGCGACAAGCTAACTGAGACGCTAATCTATGATATGCACCAGTTGTAGAGGTTTGTATCTCCTTTATCGTTATATAGATATATACAGATAGATACATAGATAGATAGACCTATTCGTGTTCATACATTCAAAGCCCTCGGACGTGTTTCAACACACCTATAATATCACTATTGTATAACAGTTTGAATGATTGAATTATTATCTCAGAAACGACATACTTCTGTATAAATCTGATATGCTACTATGTAGTGATCAAAATGTGGATTCAAATATCAAATTTTACTATTTGATAATATAGAGTAGAACATTTTTTGAAAAGTCGGGTATCTAAATAATTTTAGGTACCCGACTATTATTATTAATAATTTATTAATCCAGTTAATAAATATTATTAAATATTGTTATTATTAATTTAATAAATGTGATCATAATACTCTCATTTTAATATGTTATCATATGCAGAAATACTGAATCAAATTAAATTGTACGAATTTATCAATATCGATCATAATTTAAACATTTAAATAATTATTTTTAAATTAATAATTTTAGGATCCGCATAAGATCATAAATCACTATATTATATTATTATTATAATAATTATTATTGTTGGGATCGATCTTGAACTTCGAACCCGAACTGATATAGTTACGATTTCGAACTAATGCAATTTATATTTAAACATTATTAGTAGTATTTTATGAATATTTGTATATAGCATATACTATATACATTGTATATTGTATATTATACAATCATAAAAGATTTTCTTTCGGAACATTTTTGCAATCATATTATAGTGTCTATTGTTTCGCCTATAATCTTTGGTAAATATTGTCAAAATCTATTTACAATTTAAATTGTTTGTATTGTTAAATCTAATTAATTAAAATTTTAGATACTTAAATTTATAACTATATTTAGTTTATGAACGTAATGATTAATTTATATTACTTAATTATGGTATGCATACTTAATTACTCGTATTATATGTTTAATTTTATGTTTTTAAGATAGTTTGAAATTACAAATTTATATAATTTATAATTATTATAATAATACTTTTTAAATTAAAACTTTTAATAAATGGTATTACAAATTATATATTGTTATATTATATTTATGAAATTCATATATTATGTATATTTAATAAATCATATTATATATTTAATTCATCGTTTTAACATAATATTTATAATTTTAAAATTCCATTTTTATTAAGTTAATAATTAACAATATATAATTAATATTTATAATATTCTAAAATTGTATCAAAAAGTACTTTCATATTTGTGGATATTATATTAATAAAATTCTTGTCCAAATATTATATTTCATTTAATTATAAATAATTTTATAATTAAATATAAAATAATAACTACATATATGTATTACTATAGTATTAATAAAGCCAGGACTTGGGTATTAATAATAATTTTATTTAAATTATATTTAATACTAAATATATTAATAATAATAATATTAAACTAAGCAAGTTTATATACATTTTTTATTATTTCATTTTCCATAATTATTTAATAAGATATTAATAAATACGAATATTCCTTTTTTTATCATATAATAAGGATCTCTTTGATAATATATCTCTTTGTACACTAATATGTTTCATAAATTTCTAATAATTTCTCATAATTTTTATTAATATATTCTACACTATTTACTGATATACCATTCTTATCGTAGTTACATTTAGTAAATTTGAAATCATTTGTAGAAATGCTTATATTAAAATAGCATACCTTTCAAAATCATACCTAATATGCCATCTTAATAATATACGATGTGGGAAATATATTATGTTATTGAGAGTACCACTGTTAAATTGTATATATGTTTAAAATTCTATTTATATTAACCTTCCTCTGACTATTTATTACATCATTTACAAAAATAAAATTATAACTATAAAGTAAATTCTATAGTAAAAAAGCACCACATTAATTTACCATTACCCTCATTCTCTAGAACAACAAATTATATATCTTACTCTTAAAATTGAAACAATAATGATATATTTAATCTATGCGTATATAAATATGAAGTCGAATTTACTAAATTTATCTAAGAAAAGAATGTTATATCAGTAAATTGTGTAGAATATATTATATATATATATATATATTATTACTTGGTATATTTTAATAAAAAGAAACAGACTTTATAATGAAAGCCGAATGAATTTATTAATATCTTTATCTAAACATAGTAAATATGTTGTTTATCATGTATTTTACATAAAATAACATATAGTTTATCTTATTAACTGATAATATACAAATTTGAAGTTTTAAAATATAAATTTTCACATAACTTGAAAATATATAAACTTAAAATTATATATTTAACACATATTATAATGTTTATATAATATAAACACAAACACTTTCATATAAAAACATGCATTTTTTATGATATAAATTTAAAAATTAATCAAACGATACTGATACAATAAAATTCATTTAAATTAAAAAAAACGATACAGATATGATACACTTACTTTAAATTTTGAACCGATACGATACTGATATATAATTTTTTTTAACAATTCGATACAAATACAGCAACATTTCTGAAAATTCCCAACACTAATAACTATACATTAAATATATAATAATGATATATAACAATTAATTATAGTTCTAATTAATTTGTATTGTGGTTAAAGTTGATTTAATCATATTTATAATTTTAATTTATAACTTAAAAATACTCTAAAATAAATATACTTTATAATTATAATATAATTATAATGTTTATGTATAAGTGTATTATGCATTTATGAATACTATTCAATGAATAGTGTTTTAACAAAGTTATGTTATAATTTATAATAAATTATATATGAATACGGTTAATATGGTTAATATGGGGACAACTGAAACAAATATTTTTGATGACTTGGTACTATTATTAATAAACAATATATTCTATTTTTATTACTATTAAAGGAATACCAGGTTGCATGTTCTTAAATAGAGAGTTCTATATGAAGTAAGAATGGTGTGCAATGCACAATATGTATTATATTTTAAGTATAGCTTATTTTTTTGTATCGAGATATATTTATTCAATATTAACATATTATTAAATATAATTATGATTAAAAAATATCAAGTATTTGATTATCTTGAGATAGTACATTTAGATATTTGATTATTTTGAGACAATGAAAAATGACCAATATTCCTACTACTATGTATCCTATAAACATTACACAATATGCGATAAGCAGTTTAATGGTAACATAAGATTGTATACTCTCCGTAAAATGCTGATTTTTACATGGAAACTATCGATAGAATACTTGTTAATATCGCTAATGAAAATAGGCCCCGTTGGACTGATGGAGGAGACTGGCACTGATCGACATTATCTCGTAAGGCAGATAGCAGACATTTCACCATCAACAACGCGATATCTGTGCAGTTTCCGGAGAGATGCGTCACTGCGATAAAGACACATCTTGCATCACGTAAATACAAAGATCTGGTTCGTACCCTGCAAGCTAGCGATGATATCCAACTTCATACTATAGGACTTAGTTTACAAATACCCGTTATGAATACTGCAATAATTACTGATACTAACACTACTTCTTACACTACTTCTAACACTACTTCTAACACTACTTCTTACACTGATACTAACACTGACAAAATCACATTCATATACTGATACTGGTATAAATTGCTATACAAATACTGATACAGACATTGACCAAATAATTCACTACAACATATATATTAATTTATAAAATATAAATAGAAATATATATATAATACACATAATATAAATTCAAAGAGTCAAACCCTAAGAAGTAATCCATATAGAAATTGATAATATTTATCTTAAACCCTTGACTATTGACGATATATATAAATACTTTAGTATCAAAATATAACCTATAGATAATACAACTAATATATGGTAATAGAGTTAACATCAAAATTACATTTATAACTAAAACACTACAACAACTTTATATACTCAAATCCAATCTGTTTATTACATATGCCAACTTTCTTTCATATATATGTAAATTCATTGAAAACTACGGATAGATCAATTAGATGATTTGTTATATGATGGTTGCGGCTACCAAAATATACTTCTCTTAGTATACTTTATACACCATGCAATATTAAAGGATTAGCGATCAACCATCTATTTTTAACAATACCAGTTATGTGCCTTTAACGGGTAAACTCTATATTCGAAAATGATGATCGCAAATATTATTATATTAAAATAGTCATCTCAAAGATACTATAATACATCATTTACGTATAATATTGACATTCAAGCATACCACACTAAATTTATTATTTATTCAACGGATGGACGAGGTCTCGATTATAGTAACCACGCACCATTTATAAATAGCTGGATTAAATCCCCTACTAGATTACTAAATTGTAGAGACTTCGTCAATTTGATTAAGCCAAAATATGCATTATTGTATACAAAATGTAGAGCTAAATGAATGTTCCCTAATACGAATACAAAATGTTTGATGAGGGGATGTAATTATAACTACGATGTCTTAAACGATATAATGCAAATATATAGTTATAATTACAATAATAGAATACATAGACACAACTATGTAAATAGTTTACTTATATCAATACTAAACAATCATAATTACTTCACTATTCTAGAACCCAACATTAAAACTCTAAACAGAATACGTAAACCTGATTTAATAATATATTTATATAATACTGCATATTTAATAGATACACAAATATCAATAGAAACAATAAACACTGACATAAACTACACAATAAAGACTAACTACTACAATACTACAGATATCATCGCTTACGATAAGAAAATAACGGGGGCGAACAGAACATTATTCAGTGAGTCGTGCTGGAATTCCTTCTGCTCTCACTACAGAATATCTAAGATTTTTTTACACGTTGCCATGCTGACTGACTTCTACTCCAGGATTAAACTACTAGAGGATAGAATACTCAAGCTGGAAAGTACTTCTCCCGAATACGGGGCAGTTAGTATCAGTCTCAGTCGGTAATAATAATAAGTTTATTTAGTGACTTTAAGTAATAGAAATAGCAATGCTCTAAAGTGTAACCGTATATGAGTCATAATAACGTAAACAACTGTATAGTTATGAGGATTCAGGTTCAGTCTTTTCTGTCTGATTTGTTAGTACTAGTAGTAGACTTGCATTACTTGCGGAGTACTCATTATATAACTAAAGTACTTTAGTTTCATTATTATTATTCAACCGATAAAGAATGATATGTATGCATATATAAAATTATGAACATAATCTATATTTTTCTAGAAATAAATATATATATTCAAGATTTAATTATTATATTATATACTCACAGTGTACATATTTTATAAATATTAAATTTATCTATTTTAAATGTATTATAGTGTATAAATATATAAATTAGGTGAATTCCTATTATTCTAATATTATTTTGTAATAAATTATAATGGTTGTAATAATGTAATTACTTTAACTAATATTATAGTATAATTAAAATAATAATTACTCCATTAAATAGAATAAACAAATTATAATAAAATAGAGTATTCACATACCTACAATATTGACTTCTACTAAACCTTCATTATTAACAGTTCTTCAAAGATAACATACAGGATAAAGACTTTAAGGTTAGTGGTGTGTGTTAAATGTATGGAATATAGTATATAGAAATATATACAAACTATTTATTATTAATCATACACTAACTACAATATAGTTAAATATATGTTTATATATGTTTATAGTATACATTTATTTGTCGTTAATATTATTAAATACTTTTGTAACACTACTATATATTTATTTATTGCTATTTACTAAATATATCATTACAAAATTGTAGTATATTGATATTCTGCTATTAGTATAATATAGATATGATACATACTTTATATGTGTATATGATATTATAATTTAAATTTAAATTAATAATTTGATAGAATTGACTTTTTTAGCATTGTATTTAACTGTGTATTTTACTAAATATTATTTGTATTATATATATATTGATATTTACTAAATATCACATTAAAAATATCAATACATTTAGATTATAATTATATAAATACATTCTACGTAATACTTATATGATTTATTATAACATATTCATTAAAATCCAAACCTAAACAAATAATAATAATATTTGTTATTTATTAGATGACACTTTTTATCTCTCTTTTCTTTTATTACATAAATGTAATATTCAATTATATAAACATTTTAAATAATTTGCTTTTAACCTACGTTATAATATATCTAAACAGCTCAAAACTAAAAGCATATAATAATGGAGAGAGAATCAAACTATGGCATAACCATTTCCAAGAACTACTCGGAAGTCCACTTAATATAACTGATGATGATGAAGAGATACTACCAATACATAATGAGTTGAATATCAAGAAAGGTCTTTTCACTATACAATAACTTAACAATGCAACTAAAAGAATCAATAATGGCAAAGCTTGCGGATTAGATGAAATCCCAGCTGAAGTTTGGAAACTGACAGAATTTCAAAATATATTGCTAAATTTCTGTAACAGCGTATATTCTCAAAATCAAATAAGAAGATGGACTGAAGGATGTCTTTTACCGTTCCCGAAGAAAGGAGACATTTCGCAGTCATAAAGGAATAACCCTAACATCCATTGCAATAAACATTTATAATTTGATGCTCCTAAATCGCATAAGACCAGAAATCAAAGTTATCATACTGAAAAATCAGAATGGTTTCCACCAGAATAGATCTACAAGACAAATATTGATAATCCGACGCATAATTGAAGATACTTTGAAATAACTACTTTTATAATATGTCTAGACTATGTCTTAAGAAAATCACTAGATGATAACAAACATCTCGGTCTCACCTTAACGAATGAGTAGTTGACATCCTGCAATATACATAACTGACACTAATTATGCTGATGATTTAGCTATTAAGTCAGACAACGTTAAAGATGCAAATACAATTCTACATATAATCGAAGAAGTCGCGGCTGAAATAGGATTACGATAAACTCAGACAAAACATATCTCTATGAACCAGAAAAGAAGTAGGCGAAGCAGAGAAGAACTGATCAGCGAAGTGCTTCCTAGGGACCCTCTACATGGGCAACGAAAACCTGGACGGCCGCAGAAGACGTATACTGCACAACTTAGAGATGACAGCGGATGAACTACATATGAACTGAAGATGGCGATGGGAGACAGAAATGAATGGTGGAGAACATGTGTCATGTTATGCCGAGCAAGCTCTACCTGGTAAGGTAAGATAATAATATATCTGATAAGCGTTGTTAAATGTACATAATATGCATGTAGTATGATATAGCTAGGTTATCAGTTATAAACTTACTATCTCGCATAGAAAACATATTAATCCTGCTTGAATATATACCTTCACTTTCTCCGCTACCGTTCACCTAATTATCAGCTATACCACTACTACTACTACTACTACTACTACTACTACTACTACTACTACTACTACTACTACTACTACTACTACTACTACTACTACTACTACTACTACTACTACTACTACTACTACTACTACTACTACTACTACTACTACTACTACTACTACTACTACTACTACTACTACTACTACTACTACTACTACTACTACTACTACTACTACTACTACTACTACTACTACTACTACTACTACTACTACTACTACTACTACTACTACTACTACTACTACTACTACTACTACTACTACTACTACTACTACTACTACCACTACCACTACCACTACCACTACCACTACCACTACCACTACCACTACCACTACCACTACCACTACTACTACCACTACCACTACCACTACCACTACCACTACCACTACCACTACCACTACCACTACCACTACCACTACCACTACCACTACCACTACCACTACCACTACCATTACCACTACCACTACCACTACTACTACTACTACTACTACTACTACTACTACTACTACTACTACTACTACTAGCATTTATACACCACCACCAGTGTTACCGTGAACAAGTTCTGCGAGGGAGGCTGCCAGGCAATCGCTGATACTGGAACATCCCTGTGTACCGGACCCACTCTGGAGGTTGAGAAAAGCAATCACCTAATTGGAACCAAGTTGACCACTAAAGGAGAGGTAAAGAAGCTAATACATTTATATAATTCATATAGGGGTTTAGTAATATAAATTGTATCTGAAGTATTAGATATTTGTATATAATGTATAGTTAACAACAGTATTTGAGTCATATTGAATTATTTAAAAATTATGTATATATTTTATACATTAATTTTTCTATACCTAATTATTTACAACAATATTCTATATTAAACTTGTTAAGTTAATACTATAGAAGATAATATATATATATATAGATTTTAATTGTAATGCCTTTAACAAATTATTTAATAATTATGATATTACAATTTTTTTTAAATTACTACTAAAGTTGTCTAATACAAAGTTGTACATATTATTATATTTATATACTTAATAATTAATTCATCATTTTAAACTGTCATTTTATAATTATCATTTAAACTTAATATTACCAGGATATACCTATATGCCTGGAATATATGATGTATTGTCATATAGGTTAATGTTACATTCAGTGGATATATTAATAGAAATATGTATACCTTAATGATATTCTATTCTAGCACTCAATGGCAATGGTAAATAATGGTATTGTTATTTAATTGGAGGTATCATGGGTGAACTCTCTCTCTATATATATATATATATATATATATATATATATATATATATTTTTAATTAAGATTAATATAATACAAATATTATATAATATATCAATAAATTGAAAGAGAAGATTTGTTAAAACATTGAAATTAATCCATTTAATAATTTCCTAATAGAATATCTACTATTTCACTCATTTTACTAATATCTATACAACACATACACACATATGTACTGTATCTATATACATATATACATACATATAATTTCAATAATATAAACAATGATAGTGAATACCCCTTTACATCAGCCATATTGTAATGCACCTTTGATGTGACATGTATAATAGTCATATTATTATCAGACTCTATTAAGTATAGGCAATGATGTCCACTACCTCTGCAATGTTTACTTTTGTACTCCGACCTATACACTTTTCAGTGGTATATTGAATTTTGTTTCAATGATTTAAATCTTTGAATCATAGATATCAAGGATATTTATTTATTTGTAAAATAAAACAGGCATTCATATTTTTAAATTGTATATCTATATAAATATTTTATTAAAAATACAAATTTATTTATAAATTAGGTTTGAATTGAACGATGTTTTTTATATTATTTATCGACTGATCATATTGATAAAGTATAATCCACTGTAATAAACGTACTATATTGACATGCATATATTTATATATGTATAATTTTAAAGATATAATATTATTTTAATTTATATTAACCCTTATCATGGTATTAATAGGTTACTTGTCTAAATATATGTATATTAATATATAATATTATACCATCACCTACACAGTACATCATTGACTGTAAGAGAATTCCACCTTTACCAAAGATTATGTTTACCCTGGCTGGAATCCAGTTTGCCATGAAAGGTAAAGATTATATTCTATAGGTAATGTATATTTGATTGTATATTGTCATGAGTTATTGCGTATATAGTAATTTATAATGTATTTAGTTGTTTTCTTAATAATTGCATAATTTAATTCGCCTAATAAAATACTAAACTTAGTAATACATTTAAATTGTATATAATTGGAATAATTTGTATTAATTATACTATCTGATTTACCCATTCTAAATATAATATATTTGAACACTAAAATAATAAATAACAATTCTATCTAATACTATATATTATATTTATTTTCATTACAATCATTATATTTCTAAATAGAAATTTATATTTAATAGCTTTATAAAATAGTTAAATTTAACTATTTCACATTTCTTCCAAGATTAACAAATAATATGCAAACAAAAGATATACACAATAACATCTATTACTATATATATATATATATATTCCTTAATATTTGAATATATCAATTACCAAAGTTAAATATAATATTTTGCTTTAATATCTATACCCATATACTTGTGCACATCTAATAAGGCATACATCAATGATTTTTCCAAACAAACATATGTCTATCTAATTATGAAATTAATGAAAAATGTGCTCTATCACTACTGCAAATATTTATTTCTAATTCTATTTTTAGTTTATATTTGTTTACATGTAAATATGAAAAATATCACTATTATAAACTATAAATTAGGTATTTTCGAATGCAATACACAATTATTATATTGTGTTTGTTTTAATAATATAATATTATTTTATAATTAGAATTATTTTTCTTAAAATATAAAGCCTTCTTAAAATACTAATGTTTTATGTAACAATACTTGAACAATTTGCTATTGAAATTATTAAAAACGATAGTATATTCACCTATATTTCAAACTAATTTGAATTAACATTAATTCGCATAAATAGATAGAATTGACATATCTTTTCTTTGCTAAATTCTTGACATACACGTACATTCTTTATTAACGGCACCCGTTTCCCCTCAGATACAACATCGGAGTACCACGATATTTCTGAGCTGCATGATTCAACCCCATGGATATTGAAGCCCCCGCATAAGTACTACAGTACCCAGTTTGACCTCAGCAACAATCTGTTGACCTTCATATACTTTAGATCTTGCGTTTTAATCAAATTAAAATAAGTTTTATAATTAACGCCCACATTATTTAAATTATCATATTATTATGATATTATTAATGACATAGTTTATTCCGTTTTATTGTTCTATTTTGGCATATCATAATTAAGTAATATGTTTATCTAACATAGTATTAGTTAATAAAAGTAACTGATATTAATATTTTACTTGTTTATTTTTATTTAATTATTATTGAGATTTTTTAATAGATCAATTAAATTTACAATAAAATATAGTTTAAAATTACCTTAGAATTAGATAAGTAATAAAGAATTAGTAAAATTTAAAAATATAAATTTAAATAAAATAATTTATATTAAAAACAATGTGTATCCATATATAATGGCAATTATAGGGAGATTAATGTGTATTCAAATTAATATATAATCTATATTAAGTTCAGAAATAATCAAGATGATTCATTCTATATCATTCTATGTTAAACTAGTCCCTTTCTCCTCTACACACATTAATATACCAATAAATGTGTAATATATCGAACAAATGTATACTATATCATATCGAACAAGTAGGTCTGCATATTTTGTTACAATTTTATTTTAGACGAATAATTCTCATAATTCATTATAATCCAGGAGAACATATTTAAATTTGATATAAAATCAACTTAAACATTTTCAAATATATGATTTCAATGATTATATCAAATTTGTTACATAATTAATACAAATTATATTATTAAGATAATATATTAAATAATATAGATAAACATATTTCAATTAAAACTGAATTAAAAATAAATTTGTATTTTTAATTAAATATTTATAAAAATACAAATTAAAAAAATAATAGTAATATAATTAAATATACAAATTAAAATTATCTATTTGAAAAACAAAAGTTACCATTAGTAAGCAGACATTTTCTACTTGTTCATATGTAAATTATACTTAACTAATTATAAATTATAATAATAAAAGAGATTTATAGGCACATCTAAATTGTTACTTATTTATGGTATCTCACACGTACTTCATGAATGTTTAATATAACTGATGAAATGAATGTATGATATATAACATAATATTATTAATAGGCTTAATTCGAATACACATCTAATCATTATGAATTCATTATTAATTTTTAAAATTAGGATTAATATCTATATATCTTTACTATCTGCATATCTATTATAACAGCATTATTATAATTAAATACATTTTCTTATTAACAAATTTTAATTATGTATTATTTATTTTGTTATTGCAAAGGTTTCAGTTTAAAAATATAAACTATTTTCTCTTATACTATTTTTATACACAATTTATATTTAAGATGTTTATAAAATAGATATTGAATAACTCGTAAATAAATACCTATATCTGTTATAATTTATAAAAAATAGTTTAATAATTAGAGTAATTAATATATTAAAATGATAATTCTTTATATGCAAGAGATAAAGTATGATGATTGGGATTCCAATTTAAATTAAAGGAAATTATTTCTCAGAGTCGAAGTGATCAAAAAGAATACCGTTAGAACATCTGATATCCTCTGTTATCCCCTAGGTAGCAGATCATTATAATAGTTACAATATTCACATACTTCCGAGTCATTCAAACAGAGATAATTATATATATTCCTACATTGGAGTAACTGAGGCTGTTTATAAACATAATCAGCTTCTCATATCTAATGGAACCCTCATTATTATAGCCTATGTTTCTAGTGTCGATTTGGGAAATATAATAATATAACTTAACTGCCGTAATCAGAAAGAACAAGTATATTAAAGATGTTGCCAAAGTAGAATATAGTACAAACATTATATAAGACAACCTGGATTTAAGTTAGCAGATCTTGTAACAAGATATATGAGTCAGTACTATGTAATGAATATATTGTATATATTATAGAATATTAATAACTTAACTTGCGGATTTATTAATTTTATTCATTAATGACATTTATTTTATTCATAAAAATACTATTTATATTTTGAATCACAACATTATTAGGTTTACAATATAACTTTTAGGTTATGACAATATAATACATAATATCAGTAACATGACAATATAATACATATATATATATAACACATGCAGAAATATAAAATGGTTATATAGCGGAAAATATTAAGGTTTGAATACAAATACATATTTGATAATAAATCACATTTTAATTTAATATATATATATATATCATATATGCCATGTCATTTATGATATTCTCCATTTTGAAATAAGTCCATCAGTCCCATTTTTGGTCCAATACTTTAGCTAGGGAATATATTTTATCATTAGTATTCATATATTTATATATTATTTAAATAAGTTTGCACAATAATTACATTATAAAATAATTCAACAATTAAAACATAGTTCATTTTTAATAATCTGCATTATTTATTCCGATATAAATTTAACAAAATAATATGTCATTAAATATAATAAGGTTAGTAATGTTTGTTTGAAAGTTGATTATTAACTCTAATTACCTTGGTACACATGTATGATTAGTACTTTATTATTATAATCATAGTTAAACAATAGGTATATATAGGTATACTATTGTCTCTTCTACACATATGTGTAGTTATACTTATATCAAATGATATCAAATAGTTGGCAATAGTATCTAATTATATATTATCAATAGATTATAAATTATAATGAAAGTGCAGTTATGATATGTATGTAGATTATACATTTATACTTATATGGAAACAAATATAATATATTTAGATATTATCCTAGTAAAGAACAATTATTATACATAATTTTTCAGTGAAAAATAATTTCAAAGCATTTATATAGATTAAAATTAGGGGGGCTTTAATGGCCCTTCAATATCATCCTGAATCCACCCCTGTTATTAATAATGTCATTACAATTATGTCATATATACAAAATATAATAACATACAAAATTAAAAAATAAATAAAGGTATTGAGTAATGTCCTTTTGTGAATATTTATTAAAAATAAATTTGGAATATATAATTGTGTGAAACTTAATTAATATATATACGTTAATTGCGTAGTTATAATTTGTTAGATGAATATGGTTGATAATAATATGAATAAGCTATGGCTTGGGAAGCTCCCAGTAAACAAAATTTGAAAATAATTTGAAAATGTTTTTCGAAAATTCTGTGGACACACTTTTTGCAAACTTTGAAATTAAATTTCAATAATTTACGTAAATTTTTCGAAAATCATTTGTGAACTTCGCGAATAAATTTCAATTATTTACGCACATTTTTCAAACTTGGCACATAAATTCAGAATTTAATAAATATTTAGTCAACAATCAACACATTTGTAAATCAAAAATAAATGATATGGATAATATAATAAAAATAAAAGATATTTTTATATGATATATAACTAGAATAAATATATTAATTAATAAAAAAATATTTCGTACATCATTGAATGAATCAAAAATTAGTTTAACTGAATAAACAGTGGTTTATTAATTGGTATATGCAGACATATCCTCCATTATTTGTGATCGAATAACCATTAATAATGATGTTAAATATAAAATATGTATATCAATATAAATAAAAATTGATTTTAAAATAGTTTTAAACATTTTATCTATTTAATATTTATTTCGTTAATCATAAATAAATAATATAAAGTAGTTATTTAAAAAAATGTAAACAATTTATCTGCAAAGAAATTTATATTTTAAAATTTAATTAAATCTATTAGTAATCATAATATATTAATTAATATATATTAATATAAAATTTGCATACATCATGTATTATTTTCAGAAAAATTACAAACTTTAAGTTTTATTTGCAAATCATATTCGTATTATTTTCAAATATTTTCAAATTTCGTGTTTTATTTTCAAAAAATTTACAAACTTTGCATTTTATTTGAAAATAATTTTCGTAAAATTTTCGAAAATCATTTTCGTATTATTTTCGTATATTATTTTCAAATATTTTGCAAACTTTGCATTTTATTTGAAAATTATTTCCATAAAATTTGCGAAAATAATTGTCGTATTATTTTCGTTAATTATTTTCAAATATTTTACAAACTGCGTGTTATATTTTCAATAATTTGCTATATTCGTAAATAAATTACAAAACTTTTCTAAAAAATTTCAAATTTTGGTTCACTAATGTACCTCTACCACGACAAGATGGAGAGAACGAATAAGTCAGTAACGCGTACTGTATACAAAACATTGTAGGTATATATATATCTGAATACCTATAGGTGAATACCTACAATGAATTGAACGTTTATTTAGATATTAAAATAAATTATAAATGATCTCTCAAAGCAACCTATATATATATAAATATAAATAATAAATGTAAGTAATATACACAATTTAAAAATAATAAAATAAAGCATATATATAAAGCTTTCTTTCGGATGTAGTTCTTCTGTGATATTTTCGGATTACTTATTTTCACGTTTATTAATTGTGTCGGATCAGCTATCAGTTCATATATATATATATATATATATATATATATATATATATATATATATATATCCTAAAAGATAACAGAATAACTATAGTTATTTGTATACATTCGAAAAGAAGGCTTTGTAGAAATTTAGTAATTTAATTACTTATATAGTATTATAGACATTTACTTATATATATATATATATATATATATAATATATATATATATATATATATATATATATATATATATATTGATAACATATATATAACTATATATATATATATATATATATATATATATATATATATATATATATATATATATATATATATATATTAAATTTATATATATATAACAACAACAACAACAAAGATGGTAGAAATGCCACTGTATCGGGTGCTGCCAATCAAACTGACCCAATTGGCAAGCAGTAGCAAAGTCAAAATCGGAACCTAGGTAATAACTATTACAATTTAAAAGTAATGATTTAGTTACGCTTAAAGCCATGTGATGAAGAAAACGATTAAGGGGAGGTCTCAGCGTTGAAAACGATAAATTTTCATAAAACAAAAAAAAAAATATTATTCCATAAAACTACCATTTAATAAGTAATTTAGTATCTGTGAAAAAATGGTATCCAAAAACGATCTATAAATCACATAAAAACATGTTTTTATCACCATTCTCTATCTAAAAAAATATATAAGTGATAAATACAAATGCGATTTATTAGATGATCAATATTTATGCTAGGTGTGTACGCATTAGAGTGGCTACAGAAAAAACTATTGCAGCTTTTTTAATAATTGTTATTGTTATATAGAGATTATATTTATATGAATAATTGCAAAGAAGCATATTATAAAATTATTTATATAAGTTCATTTTATAATCAAAATACATAACAAAATAAAATGTTATTTATATACATATATATATATATATATATATAATATAGTATATATTGACAATGTTATTCTTTACAAAGATGTATTTGTATAATATGAACATGATAAAAAAAAATTAGCTCAATACACTGAATAGTTCTATTGTTAGCCTTATTTGCATATACCATGTATATGCCCATCTGTTACATGTGTTTTTGACTATTCGCGCGAGCGCTGAGACCTCCCCTTAACTCACGCTTAAACCCGCATGCACCCTATAATATATTAGAAATATAAATAATCATGCATATATGCTTGACACTAGAAGCGTATATATGTGTTCAATGCTAACACCATATACACACATATATATATATATATATATATATATATATATATATATAATTCATATTAATAACCACGCCCCCTACGTGCAGGGAGACCGTGCCGGCGTGAGATGTACTTAACTCTATAGAGAACATACGACTACCTGAACACATTCATCATCTGATAGTGAACAGCGTGATATACGAGTCCCACATCATGCGGATAAACAGGAAATGAAGATGTTAACACAGTCGCTCGGTTGATATACCGAAGGGACCACATTTCACCAATCAGAACTCCTCGGAATATGTGGTGAGTGTAGTTATATTTAAGAATAACGAGAAGACTAGGGTAGGAATGTTCCAGTTGTCCGTTTGATTCCTGCTTCTTCATGTAAAACGCCTCCTCCATCTCCATAGTGAAATTCTTCACCTCGACATAATTTCATCGCTGCGAAGAGCGACTCTTCAGATCTTAGGGTCAAGCGGGTCAGCACCGATAATCTAAACTAACGTACCGTTAAGAAGAGTTCCCTCGAATCTAATTTAGAAGTTAAAGATGTGAAAGAAAAAGTGAAGATTGGTAGTACAAATACGTATGTTATATGCTAAACAATATGCATATATGCTAAACAAGGCTAAGTTGTGGCAAATGCCTAACACGGAGCAGGATGCGCTACTGCCGCCTTACCTATTTTCAATCCGAATAGCTATGCGGAATACTATCAGGACTTATTGATATATCTGACAGCGTACTTGAAAAACATTGATGAAATTATGTCGAGGTGAAGAATTTCTGACAACTGGATCATCCCTATCCTCGTATATTCGTTATTCTTAAAGATAACTACACTCAGCAGATATTACGAGGAGTTCTGATTGGTGAAATGTCGTCCCTTATAGACAACATATCACACTGATGTACAGCTCATGGGTAAATAGAAGCTACATATATATAAAGAGAAGCTACTGGAAAGTATGGTCATGCGCGAGGTGGAATAGCTCAAGTACGCGTCTCTGGAGTGCCCAAAGTGTTGTCAGGTTAGCGACATCTATTCACACTGAATACACCTATCAATAACTCAAATATAGATATATAATCTACACTAATATAAGTATTTATGTATACTTTTATATAGTAATACTTTATTACTAATACTTATTATTCTTTTTATATATATAATAAATCGTAATACACACATATATATATATATATATTTATATATATATATATATATATAATATTATGTATATTATTATATACATTTATATACATTTATTGTAAATTATATACATATATATAAATGTAAATGGACATATAAAAAAAGCTTTTGATGTCGTAGATCATAATATATTAATTGATAAATTAGAATCGTATGGATTCAGAGGTAAAATGAAAACATTTTTAATAAGTTATTTATATAAAAGATATATTGTTACAAGAATAAATGATTCATTATCATCGAAGGATTGTATAGAATATGGAGTACCCCAAGGATCAGTTCTTGGGCCTCTTTTTTATATTATTTATTAATGATATGCCAACTATTTTGAAAGATGCAGTAAATATTAATCTAAACTTATATGCAGATGATACATCACTTATAATATATGCAGACAACAATGAATTATTAACTAAATACCTACAATTGTATATCGATAAATTAGTATATTGGTTCAATATCAATAATATAAAACTGAATATTGAAAAAACAAAAATTTTACCTTTTATGAATGCTAGAATATTAAAAGATATATATATTGGAAATTCTAAAATTGAAATTGTTAGTAGCTACAAATTTCTAGGATTAATTTTAGATCAACATTTAACTTTTAAAAAACATATAGAATATCTAGCTAATAAATTATCATCAATAATATATTTTATGAAAAAAGTTTCATTTTTAAGTACTGAAAATATGATTTTATTATATAACTCTTTTTTTTTATCTAATATTTCTTATGGCATAGAAATATGGGGAAATACCTATAAATCAAATATAAATATTATTATGTTATTGCAAAAAAAAATTATCAGAATTATTAACAAAAAAATCTTAAATTTAAATCTATTACCTTTAATCAGATTATCAAATACATCTGAATTATTTATTAGTAATAATATTCTAAAATTAAATGATCTGGTGATGTTTAGAAATATTATATTAATTTATAAATTGCTAAATAAAAATTACAAAATTGATTTTAATGAATATTTTACATTAAATAAACGTAATGATAGATTCATTTTACCATTAATGAAAACTACAAAATACCAAAATACAATATTCTTCAAAGGCATAAAGTATTATAATGATATAATATTTGGTAATATTCTTAAAAAAAATAAAATAACAAATATAAATAAATTAAAAAAAGTTATGAAATTGTTTTTCATTAACCAATATAAAATATAACACTTATGTGTGATGTTTAATAATATTAAAAATATATTATTTCTTCTAATATTATATTGTAAATTAAACAAATATTTTATATTATAAAACTTTATTAAAAAATCAGTATTAAATAGGTATTTCTCCATATAAATTTTACATTTTTACATATTTTACATTTTTATATATTTTACATCATATAACTAAACACAAAAAAAAAAAAAAAACAGTATTACAAATTAGAAGTATTAAAAACATAAAAAAAAAACAGTATTAAATGTTTAAAAAATTTTAAAATTACTATTTATCAAAACTATTTTATATTTATTTTTCAAATTTTACGTTTTATATATTTAACTTTACATAACTAATAAAAAAAAAAAAAAACTAAACAGTATTAAAAATTAAAAGTATTAAAACAATAAAAAACAGTATTAAAATTAAAACAATTATAAACAGTATTAATAATTATTAATAACCTATAGTAGCCTACACATATATATATATATATATATATATATATATATATATATATATATATATATCAATATTATTAAAATTGACATAAAATATGTGATACAAATATTTAGATTCTTTATAAATATTATATTACAATTATGAAAAATGTATTAATTATATTTTATACTTTGTTTTGGATGCTAACATGGGAATCAAATATTTGTTTTAGTTTTGTTTTATTCTTTCTTTTATATTTTATTTCTTTTATATTTTGTTTTAGTTTTGTTTTATTGTTTATTTTAATATCTATTTTTATGTAATTTTATTGTATTTTATCCGAATGAAAATGATGAAATATGACATTACACTACTGTTAGGAGATATCGAATTAAAAAAGCTCATCGCTTTCACTGATTCTCCTTAGACATTGTCTATAAACTGAATTCATTCATTCATTCATATATAATTATGTAGAATAATATATATATATACACATATATATACATGTACCGAAGTACTGATTGCCAGCGCATGCGCAGTTAGATATAAATGTATTACAAGTGTACCACGTGACCTATAGTTAACCCTCACCACAGGTGCAAAGATGTCCACTGACCATAGGAGAGCCTACGTGAATTTCAGCAAGACTATGAGGGATAACATTAAGACGACAAACATGGCTATCTCATATTATCAAATCATCAAGAGGTTCCTCACACGCTATATATATTTAGTTGACACATAAATAAATTTATGATAATGTTAAAAAACCCATAGATACTTAAATAATTTATGATATTAAAATAGTAACTTTATTTATTAAAAACATAATATTAACTTAAATATAAATTGACACATAAATAAATTTATGATAATGTTAAAAACCCATAGATACTTAAATAATTTATGATTTTAAAATAGTAACTTTATTTATTAAAAACATAATATTAACTTAAATATAAATTAAAATAATAATTGATAATTAATTTACACTACTACAAAATTAAATCAATTTAACAAAATAAAGAAAATGTAAAATATTATATTTGTTATATATTAAAATATATAATGTATTTGTAAATGAATATTATAGTGACAAAATGTCCATGTAATATAATGGTTCTATCGTAGTCATATGGCTGTGTACATGGACATTTTATCAGTGTAATAAACGGATATATAGTCTGTGTAAAACAAGGATATTTAGTCTTTGATTTTTAAACTACAAATATACATTTTTTTTTAATATTTTGTATTTTATTATATTTTATTTATTTAAATACTCTCTAATAAATGTACAATTAATACTATTCTATAGAATGATGCATACAACATATGTAAAATGAAATCATATTATTTATTTGTATACATATAGTGATTAATGATTATTATGAATAATGAATAATGCATAACGATTAATGTCGGTGTAATACCAACACCTCCTATAACCTATACCGAGGTTATAGGAGGTATCGGTAATACACGGAAATTTATATAATATACCGTATATATAATATACCGTATATATATATGTATATATATATGTATATATATATATATATATATATATATATATATATATATATATATATATATATATATATATATATATATATTGTATATGCATTGTACATTCTAGTTTTTTTATATCTATTTTGTTTTTACATCCACAGTTACTATATATATATTATAATTTTATATATATATATTTATTTTAGAATTATTTATTATATTGAATACAGATAATATAATAATTATATTAATGTTATACGATGTATAAATGTGGATATTTTTCAAGACAAAAAGGGAGGATGCCAGAGAGATAAAAGCCATAGCGAAGCGGTATAAAGAGTCTGAAAGTAAGTATGAACATATAATGTATTGTAATATAGCCAACTTATAAGTTATCTATAGCTACGGATATATTGATAGTTCTAATTCATATATTGCAACCATCGATATAAAGAAAGTATCTTTCTTTATATCGATGATTGCAACGCTTTGTAATCAAATATGCATATATATATATATATTACAATTTTATATAGTAATACTTTATTACTAATAAATATTATTATTTTTATATGTATTATAAATCGTAATACACACATATATATATATATATATATATATATAGAATATTATGTTTATTATTATATACATTTATATACATTTATTGTAAATTATATACACATATATATATATATATATATATATATATAAATGGACATATATCATTATGTAGAATAATATAAATATACATATACACATGTAATGAAGCACTGATTGCCAGCGCATGCGCAGTTAGATATAAATGTATTACAAGTGTATCACGTGACCTATACTTGACCCTCACCACATAGGTGCAAAGATGTCCACTGAACATAGGAGAGCCTACGCGAAGTTCAGCAAGACTGTGAAGGATAATATTAAGATGAGAAACATGGCTCTCTCATATTATCACATCAACAAGAGGTTCCTCATGTGCACACGCTATATATATATATATATATATATATATATATATATATATATATATATATATATATATATATATATATATATTTATATTCATGTATTATTGTAACTTGTGAAAGTATTATACTTATATTATCCTAAATTATACTCATAATAGAGTTTATTATAAAATTTATACTACTAAATATGAAAAATATACAAAATAGCATGGCACTCTAACAACAAGAATTCATATTTATGCAGCTGTTAATGCATTAAATGAGATAAATTTAATAAATTTAATAAATTTAATGAGATAAAATCGAAGTTTCGAAATTTGTATTTAATTAATGTTAAAATCAAATACATTATACTGTATTATATAAACTTACAGTATATTGTATTATATGCATAATACATGTATTAGTTACATATATAAATTTTAATATATTAAATATATATATATATATATATATATAAATTGGTGATTCAAATGAAACCGACTTTTGTGGTTTCGAAACATCCGAAACCTTTTTTATGTTGGTTTCGAAACAAATTAAACCGGATAAAGTGGTTTCGAAACAAATTAAACCGGGTGAAGTTGGTTTCGAAAGTTAAAATATGCTCGTTATAAAATCAATAATATAGGAAACTATCCAAACTTCGTGGGATTTTTGCAAGGGGCAGATTTAATCAAATAAATATGAACATTTTACATATTTGTTTATATATTTATATACTCAACATTTACATTTAGAGGTATGAGAGAATATTTGTTTATAAAAAGGAAGAAAAAGAATATTTATCGGTGAATTATCAAAAATAGTTTATCCCTAAACGTTTGGTATATATACGTTTGGTATATATCATATATGATGATACCTAATTTATTTAACTAATGTATTTATATAATATATTATATATTTATAGGTTACATATGATAACGTTATTTAATAATAAAATATAATATATATAATTTAATTATTTTTTAATCAGTTTATTCATAGAATAGTAAAAGGTAATACATTCTAAAACATTATAAATAAATAATACAGTTATATATTATTGATTTAAATATACCTCACTATCTTCGCAACATATTTGAATTTCGTATCGCGACAAAGAACAACCAAACAATCGACTTTGTGTATTTAAAAAAAATGTTGTTAGTAAATTCTTTAGCGACGCTTTTTTGAAATAAATGTTTGACTTTCTTTTGAAATATTTGTTGGAAATGTTTTGTAATATTTTTTTACATATTTAAAAAAAAATATTTTTCGACATTTTTAAAAAATATTTTATAATATTTTTTTTATATTTTTCCACGAATTTATGAAATATTACTTTAATATATAAAATATAAATATTATATTTTTAAAATACTTTAGAACATATTTTTTTTGAAATTTGTTTGAAATATTTTGTTGATATTTTTTTGAAATTTTTTTTATATTTTTTTATAAATAGTTATACATTTAAAATAATATTTTTCGATATTTAAAAAAAATATATTTTTAATATTTTGAAATATTTTTATAATTATATTTCGATATTTTTATAAATATATTTTAATATATTTTGCAATATTTTAAAATATTTTTTTTTGTATTTTTAAGATATTTTTTTGAAATATATTTTAAATATTTAAAAAAAATATTTGTCTAAATTTGTTTATTTTTCAGCTAACATTTATTTTATATATCAATGCAGAATTAGGAAACAGAGAGGTAAACAACAAATAGGTAAAATAGGTTAACAATCAAAAAACAGAGAAACTGATGATATTTAATTTACAAGGTAATATATATTTAAATTTAAATTTAAAATAAATATAAATGTATTTATAAAACATATTTTATTTTTATATGTTAATGTATTCATATACGAAAATATATGTATATATTAATAATATTTGCTCTCAACACATATCTACATAACTATTATACTAATCATAATATATATATATATATATATATATACAAATAAATAAATCAGATTTATCATTCCTCTCCAAGAGGCAAGGAATAATGGGGAAATTAATAAACAAGTTAATTTTTTACTAGAATTTCCAAAATCATCATATGTTTGGATAGTCTAGATAATCTCATAAAATAAATAAAATATACTTATAATTAAGAATTAAAAATAAAATTACTCTATTAAGAGAGAACATATGAGATAAATATATATAAATTGTTAAAAATAATAATATTAATATAGTATTATATCGATAAATATAGTCTTATTTATTAAAAATTATTTCAAATAATTAAATGTAATATATATATATATATATATATATATACTTTATAGATTTCAATCTATTTAATTAATATAATATATACTTGAAGACAACATTAATCGAATACATGTTTCTAATATGATCTAATACATTATTAATTTTATTTTTAAATTAAAAAAAATTGTATACCAATATTAATTATTATTATCAGTATTCGTATCAGTAATTATATTTAGTTATATAGATAATCGCAAATTACCAAATATTTTAGATATCCATGTAACGAGGTGATTTATGATGGTTGTATAAGAAAGGCGCCTTTCTACAGTATTAATACTGTAGCGCTACTCTATATGTTAAAAATGTAGGTTATACCATATATGTTCAGTAAATATGTTGGCTAAATTTAATATAATATATATATATATATATATATATCTAGTTAAATTAATTATTTTTTTATTAACTTAAATAATATAATTTGTTATTAATAATTAATTTAATTTATTCTTATATATAAGAAGACATATATGTCCATTTAGATTTTTACAACATATTTGAATCTAAAATATTCATTAAATCTAAGATTATCTTTATATTTAATTTTCATTATATATTATGAACATTTAAAAAAATAATACAATTATTTAAATTACATTAAATGTCTATCTTATAAGATAATGATAACATATTTATATATCAAATTAAAGGTTATTTTTCATAATAATTTCATTAAATATATTTCGATAAATATATTAATATACTATTTCGATAGATATATCTATCTATATATACATATATATTATTATTTGATTTTATTGATGTTGTGAGATTTAAAATATATGTAAAACTGTCAATTAAAATGTATCATAATAAACTTACTAGTATTCATATATGAGCTCATACTAGTATACTCATATATAACGATAGTTAAAAAAATATATTATAAAATTATAAAATAAAATATAAATAGGTTATAAATCATTTACAATTCGATATTTTAAATTTATAAAACAACAATTTTTTATATCATGGATAACAATTATTTTTATATCTTTTAGAAACATTTAATTGATCTATAGATGTATACAATATTATGCATAATATTACGTTTTAATTGAATTACTAAATTATTTATAATGATTTAAAAAATATATTCAAATATTAATGTAAAACCATATTAAATTGTATCAAATAATAATTGTAAGATTAAATATTTTGAAAAATTATTCATCCATATTTACTATTAAATGACTAATATTGTATGTATATATAATGTGTTGATACATCTTAGTTACCGAGATACGATAGGTGGTCTATGTTGTGAGGGAGTCGATATACCTTTAACCAGAAATTATATTCGTAGGCTTTCCCTAAATATATATATATATATATATATATATGTGTGTGTATAACGTATAATACACTAATCTGTCACGTGTTCTAGTAGTCTGACGAATAAGATACATTGAACATAGATAGCAGATATGTCTCACAATGCAGGCAGTAATTCATCTCCAACAGATCTTCTCAATGTGTTCGTAGAGAAAATCTACCCGTACTACAGTCGTTAAATCTGTTAATAATATTATATGTATATACTATATATATATATATATATATATATATATATATATATATATAATTATAATTGTAGTATTAACATATATTAATTAATATTAATATTAATATTAACATATATTAGATTGTTTAGGTTATTATGTCCATATATGGCAAACAATGGTTTCATTTGATAACTTTATAATATAATGATATAACCTAATGATTAATGTACATTTTAACTAATCTTCCCTTATGAATATCGGATATATTTCTATATTTTTACAAATTATAAATGCAATAAATTAAAAAATTATATTAAATTATAGTGAAATTTCTATATATATATATATATATATATGTATCTAATTATATATTATTATAATTAAAAAGTTTAAGGGTACAATTAAATAATACACATGATACAGCTAACATCAATGAAAAGGACATTATCCTTGCTAACATATCATTGAAGTTCAAGTTGAATCATTGAATTGGATTTAAGTAGATAATAACATTTTTATTTTATTTAGGACATACAATTTACATTCCTAATTAGTATATTTATACATTAAATATAATAACGGTTATAATAATGGATACATAATTTCAATGGCACATATAAATGATATTATATGAAGAATATATATGGAATATACTGTATATATGTATTATCTATATACATTCTATATAGAATGTATATAATATAATATATGGATAATCCAGATATATAGTATATAATACATGTCTAAATTATATATTCTCTTATTCTTATATGGGAACCTGGCTATTGTAAACGTGAACCGAGTATAACTGCATTGATCAACTGGTAGCATATACTGAGTGTACACTGTACACTGTACAGTGTAAACCCAACGAGATGCCAACTGATATGGAGAACTGGGATGAATGGAAGAAACGTATTATGAACTGCCTAGTAAACTCAACCTGGTAAGTTAATATAGTAAATTTATACGATAAATTATTACTTTAATATAAATACATTTTTTTATTATTCAATTAAACAAATATATATGCAATTATTCATTGATAATTATGTATTCTCTTAATTAAAGTTAAATCATCTCATTGCAATGTTAGTTAAATTAAATGTTAAAATATAAAATAACTACATTCGATACAAATGTTAATGTACCTTATGTTCTTCATGTTACACGTCTAACTGTCATATATTCGTGTAGACATTCTATATCCTAACCTATGTGTTGGTCGTCTGCTACCTATTTATGTGCGATATAAATTGATACGAGTGACATGAGTCATAATTATTAACAATAACATTATATAATAATGCTTATAGCAATATCATATACCTATATGTATCATTAAACTATTGTATTATAATCAATAAAACATATAAATACTAATTATAATATTAATAAATTTGTTCAATAAACACAACTAACCATCAATAAATTATACGAACAAATAAATATAGACGCTATAATATTTATCGCGTAAATAAATTTTAATATATTAACCAATTAAAATTAAACTATATTATAGAGAAAATTGGAAATTAAATTAACTGTCATAAATTATTTAAATAAATAAACAACAACTATTTAGCATCTATAATCGTTGTAAATAATAACATACACAGACTTTGAGGGGGGCCCCTCAAAGTCTGTGATAACATAACACACATGCACAGACTTTGAGGGGGGCCCCCCTCAAAGTCTGTGCACACATGTAAATATAATACCAGCATATACATATAATATGTGTATAAACAAATACATTATATATTACTACATCGCTTCGACCCTTAGATGTATATGTGTATATATGTGCATATATTTTACATATAATTTATCAGATAAATTGTAAAATAGATTATAGTATATATATAGTATATAATCAATTTGCCAACTACTGTTATTCATCAGTTGTATTAAATTCCATACTATCCCATCTTCTCGATAAACATGCGACTTCAAAAAAAATTTCAGTAACTCTACATCTTGATACCCCATGGTTTACTTCCTAACGCATGTCCTTGAAACGATAACTTCGTAAATCTGAAAGAACCTATATTGACATCTTCATCTTATAGAGCTTCATTCATTGAGAAACGTAATATCTACAAGTTAGCAATGTCCTATGAAAAAGCTATTATACTCAGGTTATAAACGATCTTGCTTCTGATAACAGACGACTTTTCAGACTGGCTAATAAGTTGCTTTACAAATAACAAAATCGACACTTCTTCGATTAAGCGATGAAAGCTAATATGTGTGAGATCGTAGATCTTCCAGGTATGAATCTATCCTGATTGGAATGTAGTATAGGATTTATGTATGGTTGAATTCGATTTAGTATAATTTTATTATTCACTTTAGCTGCTATTAATGATAGTGATATAGCTCTGTAGTTCCCTGCTTCTTCATGATTACCGGATTTGGGAAATGGAACAATGTTAGCCATTGCGATGGTATTTCGTGTCGTGTGAGTATCTTGTTAGAGAACTCGAGAATGATGTCATCGAATTTGCCGTATTTGAAGATTTCTTGTGCGATTCCGTCGGGCCCTGAGGATTTACCATCTATTAGATTTTCCTGTATCTTGCTATATTCTAGAAAGATCCAGTTTTTACAGCGAGGATACTTTCACTGATAGTATTGATGTGTATGGAACTTGTTTCATGTTCCTGTCCCTCACCTAGCATTTCGTGAAGTGTTCATATCATTTTATTACCCGATCCTCCTTTCTGCTGGCCTTGATTTAACCTCTTTTTGGGTTTATCCATTCATTCACTTTGTTAATTAGCTTAACCAGCTCGCTGCTCTCATTAGATGGTTCAATATATTTGGTGTTAGAGTTTAGAATTTTAGTTTCAATGTTGTAGTATTCTTCTTGTAGAAGTTGTTCAGATTTATTATTATTTATTATGTATTGTTCAGGCTCTCGTTAAAACCATGCTTTCTTAATATGAGAGCGTCTTCGAAGGGACATATGGTTATAAGTGAAAACTTTAGCTAAGTTCCTGAATGGGATGAAAGGACTCCAACAAATTAAAATTACAATAATATATATATATATATACTATTTATTTATACATTTATGTAATTATCTATATTATTATACATTTACAAAATTTAAATATTTGTATGGATATATGTATTTCAATATAATTAATCTTATAATTTCATATATAATTATACTATAATTTAATATATATTGATTAGAAAATCAAGAAGTCTATTATTAATTATACATATTAATAAATATATAAAATAAATAGTTGTTAATAAATAACTAAAACATGTATATATATTTTAACATTTTAGAATTACATATTATAGTTTAACTTCATAATATGATATCTATGTATATGGGAGTTATATGATCGCTATATATATGGGAGTTCCGTCTTACCTATCGAAGGGACTCATAATTCGAACAACTACTCGTCCGAGTCGCAAATGTGAGCTGATGAAACTCTCTCCCTACCGCTTGTCTCATCTATGTATGCAGATGCTGCTTTCACGGTTGCTGCTCCGAAATACTGGAATAGTCTTCCCGATGAATTACGCACCATGTCATCATTTATGAGTTTTAAATGTCGACTACATACATATATGGTATCATTATAATGTCTTCTTTTTAAATTTATTATTATTTGCGTAACTATTTATTTGTTTTATTATTTCAACTTGACGCACATAAACGTCCATCGTTTTCTGAGTCAATAAACCTTTCTATTATTATTATTATTATTATAATATTAATATGTAGCTTATATAAAGTATGTAAGTATGTAAGTATATAAGTATGTAATATATATTGCTATAGTAATGGTACATTAGTAATTATCCTACATATCCATTCCATTGTGCATAGTTGCTAACGCTGTCGTTCCAGTATTACTAATACGTTATTCGTAGGTGAGTTGGCTATAGTTTTATCTATTTTAATATAAATCGTATATTTCTTCGTATGCATTATTGTAGGATGATATACTTGAATAATGGTTATTTTCATAGGGATTGCCTTAAGTCTTGTCGAGAATATTCGACTAGATATAGCTGCATAGTCGAGGACATACGTTTATATTTCCTTTCTTACTATGAATCCGACACTTTCATAATGTTTTTACCTTACACTATAATATAGTTTGTGAACTTCATTTGATATTTAAATATTATTATTTCTAGTAGTAACTTTATCACTCTCATCCTGGTTAGTACCGATGGATAGCGCGATCGTTGTTTATCCGGGCCACGAACGATCTGGCATGATTGATGATGTTGTTATTAATAATGACAATTGTCATTGTTGTTAATTCTTTCTTTATACAGAAAGAATAATACTATAGTATTATTAGACTAGATGGAAAATATCTCTTCTTCTAGTCTCAAGACTCGGGACCCCAGATCCCTCATGAAATGTAAGCCCACTTGCCGAAGTGGTTACCAGGGTGTGGCGCGTTGAGCTAAAGCAAGTGCGTTTAGTATATATGGTGTGTATTATTTAACCACTTTTTCAAAGAAGGGCGTCATTATACATGTATACGTTTATTCCACTATCATATACATTACACCCCTATTATATATTTATCAACCATTGTTATGGTTATATTTCAATCTATCATTATAATCTATACTTAACATAATAAATTCATTTAAATCTAAATATCTACTCGAATATATTCTATATAAGTTATATTTAATCACTTACATCTTATCTGTATTGTTTGTTATTTTATTTACATGATCATCTTTTCTTCTTTTTAGCTCTTTTAAATTGTTCGTATTGTATACATATTTTGTATCTCTGTAGCCTTACTTTGGTCTTTAGTTTTTTGGATTTTTATAGTTTAACTTATTTATTATTTTAGTATCTTTTTACATTTTTAAATATTTTATTATATATTTTTATTATATTTTATTATTATTTTATTGTTATATACATGATGATTTCTTGGTATTGAGAGATATATTTAATTTTATTGTATTGCTTTTTTATGAGACAGAACACGAATGAACAATATAGAATTGTAAAATATTTATTTATATTTATTCATTTTGTATTTATTCATTTTGTATTAATTCTCTCATTACCAAGAGCATGTTGGTATCTCGATAATTTCAATAGAACTTCTATACCATACCTGGGTTTTTCATCTTGGTCATCAACTGAATCTGATATTATTATTATTATTATATCATACCTTAAATATCTAGAAATAATATATTTTTTATTATCCCAGTTAACTTATTTAATTACCACTTTCAAATTTCACGAATACATCTTATATTAATATTACCTCCTACAACAGCAGGCCCGAATACTGAATGAAATTGACAAGAAGTTTAGATATCGCAATATATTAATATATATAATGTGTACTAAAGAAATAAATAATAATCTATATAATAATTATAATTAATTATGCCATTACATTTATTATAAAATCAATGAAAACATATTTATTCTTTATTTCAATTTATTAATTAACTGAAAATAATAAATTTAAATTAGTGATATTTAATATGAAAACAATTAATTTTAATTATTCAAAAAATAAGAATATATATATATAAATTGAGAAGAGTAGAGAACAGATACCAGATCATGGAGTAACATTGAATTAAAATGGATATGCTGGTTTGATAACTTGCTACTTTACATGCATTTAAGATATTGGAAGAGAACCATATGATTTAGTCACAGCGAACCATAATGTTGTTTATGAAGGATAAATCAGCAGTATAATAGAGAAAGTTATAAATAAATTACATGGTTAAGAGACACAGTTTACAATAAGTTATATAAGTAATGAGACAGAGTATACAGGGTGTGAGTTCATTAGATACGGGTTAGATATGGGCCACG
This sequence comes from Osedax fenrisi, assembly GCA_964019155.1. Taxonomy (NCBI): domain Eukaryota; kingdom Metazoa; phylum Annelida; class Polychaeta; order Sabellida; family Siboglinidae; genus Osedax; species Osedax fenrisi. The sequence goes on along the minus strand of OZ025244.1, from coordinate 13,070,350 downwards.
AAAGCATGTAATATGAGTATAGATAATAGGTGTATGTATACGTTTAACCTATAGGGTTTTAAGTATAGGTTTGAAGTATATATATACTAGTAGTAATTGATTGAGTTATTACGTGGAAGTGGACAATAGATAACTAAGTTAAATAAGGTATTATTTGTATTTATGATGGTATGAATTGTTAACCATAGGATTTGTTTATAAGTATTGTTAATTTGGATAGGGGATCTATGTAGTTAATATATAAATGTATCATATGGACTTGCTATAATATATTGAATGAGAATATGGCGATATTATTTTGAATGATCTATAGTTTATGTATTTGGAGGTCAGAAATAAAGTTGTAGGGAAATATAGTAGTGGAATTGATGTATAATGTAGGACTAGACGATTATTGAGGCGAGTTCTAAAGTAATCTTCTTTCTGGTTAAGCGGAGTTAGCGAAGATGAAAATTGATAGTTTTTATTATAAGGGAGATAGGCATATTGATAGCATATGATCAAATATCATGCTATGTTTCCAGACATGAGATAACTATTGAATTATAGAACCAGAACAGATGGTATTTTGTGGATATGGTAAATGTGTATTACGTATAAGGATATGTATATATATATATATATATATATATATATATATATATATATATATATATATATATATATATATATATATATATATATATATATATATATATATATATATATATATTATATTATATATAGATAATGGTTTAATTCAAGTAAAAACAGTTATGTTGGAATACGTTTGTAATTCCATTGATACATAATATATTATGTATCACATATATGTATTACATATATATTTATATATATATATATAAATATATATGTTTACCAGTATCCATATTTTCTATAAATATAATTATTAATGTTAATGTTGTAAATTATATTTTATATTTTTATATATATATATATATTAAAATATATTATTTAATAACGTATATTGTCGTTAACGTATTTATACGTAATACTTACGAATATATATTTCGAGAATATATTTGCTTACATATAATATCAATTAATCAATACAAACCTGTATTCGATGTTTCACTTCCTTGTTCATTTTCTAAAAGTTATTATTTAAAATTTAAGATTGTTTAATTTTTAAGTATTGTCATATAATATATTACTATTCATTTTGAGAAAATAAATATTATGTTGATATATTATTGTTATATTTAATTAATTTTATTATTATATATTATATATATACATATAAATATACATATATTCTTATAATAAAGGCGATTGTATATATTTTAATAATTTGGTAATTTATAGTAATATATAATTATATTATTCTATATATATAAATATATTAAACTATAGATAATAGCTAAGGACAGCTTATGTATCAATTAATCATAATGTTTAATAAGTACTATTTTAGCTCACATAACAATTTATTAAAAAATATGTTAAAATATTGAAATCATAATTTAATATGAAAATGTACTCAACATATGCCAAATTAAATTCTATTCATCAAGCTAGATGTTTTATTTACATTTTTATAACAAAATACTGAATTAGAATATCCATGCTTACATGGCATACAAGCCTTTACTCTTGTGTTATATTATTAATAATATATATTATTTCTAATTAATATTAATAAAAACCTGTATTGGATATTTGACCTTGATGTTTATTTACTAAAAATGTTATTATATAAATTTAAGATTTGATAATTTATAATTTATAATATATATATATATATATATATATATATATATATATATATATATATATATATATATATATATGTATAAGTATTAAATTGTAGATATATCTCAACGATTTATTATCATATTATAATTTATTATAAATTATTATAAATGTACATAAATGTATTTATTTAACATAACTATATATATATATATATATATATATATATATATATATATAATAATAAAATGTTGGTTAAAGAGATAGTATATTTTGATATATCATTATGTTTATATAGTTTTTAACTTGAGAATATCCCAGGAATCACAATCCTATATTAATCCAGATTGAATCCGGATTGAAAAGTTATGTGTTTTTGTCTGATATAAAGTTTTTAACTTGAGAATATTATGGGAGAAGTATGTGAAACACCAACCATGTGCCATGTCTTCATATATTTGATGACATCTTTCGATCGTGAATGGTATATGGCAGTATGGGTTACAATGAATAAGTGCAATATCTGTCACGTGAATGTGCGTTATATTAGAGGATTATACAACATCGACAAGTACAGATTTACCAAGTAGTTATTGGAGAATTGATGCATTCAAGTACTGAAGTATGACAAGTGTTTATAATAACTTCGAAACTGTTTAAATTATCCAATTAATCATGACAGATTATTTATAAGGTCATGTTGGTAATGTAAGTATAAGAGGTAAAACTCTGAAATACCTTATATTGGCAGATGATATTGAATGAATTACTGGTAATGAAGTAGATTTGCAATACTAATGGCATAGAGACTAGATATTGCATCATATTAATATGGAATAGAGATAAATTGAGATAAGTAGAAAATCATGAAAACAAATTAAAATGGCATAATTCATTTTATAAAAAGAGTGAGGAATATATTGGAAGAGGTAAAACTTCAAATAGAATAATCAGTGAAGAAAGATCCAAATCTGAAGTGATTACTAGAATCGATAACACTACAGCAGCGTAGGTATAGACTCTTATAAGATTTTTATAAATAAGATTTTTATAAGTGCGGTAGGGCCGAATAACTTGATATATTTACCATATAAAGATCTTATCTGAACCTCCAGTAGAAGAAATCTGCTATAATATATTAATGGCGTGAGTTCATCTGACATTTCTAAAATTATCACGAGGGTGCAATCAGGGGTGGTTTAAATCGATACAGTCAGCAGAAATGATGAAAATAAAATAACAACAATAGTTAAACCTGCATTCTACGATTCGATGAGAAAAGTGAATCAAATTAAATTGAGTGAATCCTGTGACTACATAATGTCATGGTTTATGTACAATGTATATATATATATATATATATATATATATATATATATATATATATATATTAGAGATATGTGATATGATTAATCATAATATATATTTATATATATATATATATATATATATATATATATATATATATATGTTATAAAGTGAAGTTTACAGGTATATATATTAATATAATATACATGTATATTTAAGCGAATTGAATTGAATTCATTTCAATACGCTCGACATTAATCTATATATTTACACACTTAAGTTGTTTAGGCTGTATATGTAGATTTCTATTTTGTATTTCACTGTTTTATCGTCTGTACCATTTCTATAGTCTGCACTATTGATATTATTGTTATTATTTTTTATATTTGTCTATTTTTATCTTCTGTTAATTTTATTTCGTTATTTTCAAAGGAACGCCGCTCGGTAAAATCGATACAATATCTTGGTTCTGCGTCATATCGGGTTTACACATGTAATACTATTATATTATATTTATATTGTGATATTCAACTGGTCATTGTATTTAATACATAATATAATAACCTTAAGGTTGAATTCACTTTATATATATATATATATATATATATATATGTTATAATAATCGGAGGGATACCCATAAGATATGTTTATCTTATACTAAGGATATCCGTAATAACATAATAATAATAATAATAATAATAATAATAATAATAATAATAATAATAATAATAATAATAATAATAATAATAATAATAATAATAATAATAATAATAATAATAATAATAATAATAATAATAATAATAATAATAATAATAATAATAATAATAATAATAATAATAATAATAATAATAATAATAATAATAATAATAATAATAATAAAAATAATAATAATAATAATAATAATAATAATAATAATAATAATAATAATAATAAATATATATATCTAATATATAATTATAAGTATTTAAAAACCCATATTTATCTTAAAATAAATTAAAGTTACAGATGTAAACATACATATTAGTAGCCATATCCAATATTTATTTAGAGATCCTGTTGCTAATTTGGAAATATAGTATTAATGATATAATAAGAATTATATTGATATTTAAAAGATTAATAATTTAATAAAAATATATATATATATAAAGTTTCAATAAATTATAAATTGATAAGTACTCATATATATATATTAAATTAATTATTATGTTTAATGATATATATATATATATATATATATATTCATGGTTTTATTAAGCTTCTATATTAGCTTTAATATCCAGTTTAATTTAGGTATTAGATGAATATACATTCTAGATAATGTATTCAAATTATAAACAATCATAAATAATGTATACAATTATAAGCTCTTAAAAATGTATCCGTTATAGATTTGTATACTTACCCATATATATATATATATATATATATAATATAATAATACTATCAGATTGGCAATAGCCTGGATGAAAGAAAAAGCATGGCTTGTCGAGTCTTTCACCCAATAGATTATAAGGAGAAAAATAGATAATTATATTAACATAATGAAAATAAAATAAAGGATAGGATAACATTATAATTAATAAGATAATTACAAGTATATTATTAATAGTTACACGAAATAATTAATACAAAATTAAATAAAAACAAAATTTAAATTTAAAAAAAATAAATATTTTGTTAAGTATCAATTTTACATGTAATTTATATTGGTGACACGCATATTGACAATGGCGTCTCAACTTTCAAGGTGTGTGTTCGTCAAGTCATATGCCTTAAGGATCATACTTGCGCCAAGAGCATGAACACTGGCAATATTTACCGCGAATAAATGCACATTTACTCCCAACTACATACCACTATCGCTAATAATGCCACCAAATATAACACATTCAAAAATCTAAATAGAATTAATACATTTTGTTTTTATTTGATTTTCTTAAATAATTAAAAGTAACCAAATTTATGTAAAAAAACATCAACGATAAAATAATAATAGTAAAAAACTCCTCCCAATCTAAATCATCATTTCATAAAATAATAAAATTAAATTATAAGTTAAAAGGGTATAACATAAATATAAAAGATATAGTATAAAATGAAACTATAAAATAAATAATAAAATATAATATAAATAAAATATAAAGTGAAAAATCAATAGTCATACATAATAATCATTAATATCATTAATCAATACATTAGTCAATTAGTACTGATCATTATCATTAGTTTATTATCTTTAGTCAAATATCATTAGTATAATTATCATTAATTCGTTATCACAATTCAGTTATCATTAGTCAAATTCGTATCATTAGTTAATTATAAATAAAGATAAAATAAAATTAAAGTAATTAAATTCACTTCCTCTTCCTAAAATATAAAAACAATGTATATAATCGTAAAATAGTAAAAAAAAAGCGATAAAATAAAAATTATAATTTTTTAAAGTGTCAATTGTAAAATGCTATATTAAAATTAAGTGTTATTATATAAACTTATAAAATTTTTTTTATAATTTGTACTAAATGATTTTAAATTATTTTTTATTCTTAAAACTTTTTTTAAATTATTCCATAACTGTGGTCTATATTGGATATACAAAAATATTTTCTTTGCGTCCTTATTTTTATTCTATGAAATAAGAGATTGTTGTAAGACTTTATTTTAAATACATTCTGTAAATTCAAAGGTAGAGAATACTTTCTGGCCCTGAACATGAATTTAACAGTATTCAATTTAACAATATCATCAAACTTTAAATTATATTTAAAATAAAATGTATTGTACATCAATTCATTATTACATATACATCTTAAAGCTCTTTTTTGTAACATATTAATTTTTAGAAGGTTCGAACCATAAGTATTTCCCCAATTATGGGCACAGTAATATAATTGGGAATTAAAAAAAGAATTATAAAGTAAAACTAATGCTTTACTATTTAATTTTAATTTTACTGTATTTAAAATAGCAATAGATCTTGATAACTTTGTGCATACATAATGTATTTGTCTATTCCAGTCTCATTTATTGTCAATAATAATACCCAGAAATGTTATCATTTCTACGTTACATATTTTTTATTATTAATTTTAAGTTTTAATTTAACATTATCATTTATATTTCTTATATTGAATAATAACATATTAGTTGTATCTATATTTAATGACAATTTATTAATATTTAACCATATATATAATTGGTCAATTCAAATTGCATTTTATTCTCAAGCTTTGAAATAGATGTATCCGAAAAAATTATGGTGGTATCATCCGCAAATAAAATAGGTTTGAAAATAGAGGATATATTAGGTAGATCGTTTATATATAATAAACATAAAATAGGTCTTAATACAGATCCTTGTGGAACTCCACACTTAATATTTGTTAAATTAGATTTAATATCTTTATTAAATACATATTACATCATATTAGACAAATAACTCTTTAAAAGGTCTAAAGAAATACCTCTTATCCCATATACATATAGCTTTTTTAAAAGAATATCATGATTTAATGTAATGAAAGCTTTTCGTAGATCAATCGATAATATAGCACATTTATTTAGATTTTCAAGCTTTTTACAGTTTCAATAACATCTACTAGAGCATCTGCTGTTGAAATTTTATTTCTGAACCCATATTGACATTTACTTATTATATTAAATTTATCTAAAAATTTTAATAATCTATTTTTTATTAATTGTTCTAGAATCTTAGAAAATTGTGGTAACAACGAAATTGGCATATAATTTTCTGGTTTAGACTTATCAGATTTTTTAAATAATGGTACCATTTTAGCTATTTTTAAAATATTAGGAAAAACCCCTTCAGAAAAAACTCTATTAAACAAATATGATAAAATTGGACTAATTTCAATACTAATTTTTTTAATTAAAAACATATTTATGTCTGAACATTCATTACTATATTTAAGTTATGTTATTTCTTCCTGAATTTCAAAACTTGATGTAGGTAAAAAAAAAAGTGTATTATTATAATTATTTATCATTGTAGTATATATATTATTATCACATAAATTTGTTTTTATTTTATCAGATAATTCTATACCAATATTACTAAAATAATTATTAAATTCTTCAGATGAAGGAGGATTTAATTCTTCATTAGATTGTATTTTTTTTTATTTAATAATTTATTTATTACAGACCAAGTATATTTACTATTATTACTATTATTATTTATGTTAAATGAATAATATAAATATTCAGACCTACGCAATAGAGATGTAAGAATATTTTTATATTTTTTATAAAATTTAAATTTTTCCGTTGTCCAATGTTTTATTAATTTCTTATACATTCTATTTTTTTTATTTATACATTTAATAAGACTAAAATATAACCATGGTTTATTATTTTTACTCTTTTCTTTATCTTTTATCATGGGACAATGAATGTTATATAATTGTATTAAGTTATCAATGAAATAATTAAATATTGAATTTATATCATTATTAGAATAAATATAATCCCAATCATATTTAGATATACTTTCTCTCAATTTTAATATCGATTTATCATTTATTTTTCTTATAAATTTATATTTTTTAAAGTATTTTTTCAATTTTTTATTATTATTATCATATATAACATAAATAGGTAAGTAGTCACTAGTGTCACTAATTATAATCCCGTTAATTATGGGTTTTTCATTAACATTACAATATATATTATCTAATAATGAATTTATAGTAATTATATATCTTGTTGGTCTGGTTACTAAAGGAAAACATCCCATACTATAAATTATATTTATAAAATGTTTATTATAATTATTATTAACATCTAAAATATTAACATTAAAATCCCCAACTAAAAATAAATTATTCTTTACTGAAAGCATATTAAAATTATTATATATAAAATCGCTAAAATTAATTATATTTGATTTCGGAGATTTATATATCCCACTAATAATTATATTTGTATTACTTATAATTAATGATATAGTGACTATATCTAAAAAATTGGGTATTGATATACATAAATTATCTAATGTATTATAAATTAAATCATCTTGAATAAAAATAGACACACCACCTCCAACGTTATTATTTCAAACTACATGAATGCTATTATATTTATCAATTGTATAAATATCTTTATTTATTTCTTGAAACCAAGTTTCAGTAATAACTATAACAATAAATTTAAAATTTACATTCATCTAATAAAAAAATGATATCATCAAAATGTTTAATAACACTACGTGCATTTATATGTATAATAGAAATTCCTTGATTAGAGTCTATGTCTATTGAATCAGTATTTAAATAATTACAATTTATTTTTGGAATTATATTCATAAAATCATCTGACATATATTTAGTATTATTATTGATATTATCACTATTATTATAAACATTGTATGTAAATTTAATATCATTAATATCAGAAGGAAAATTAACATTATTTATCATTATATATGTTAAGTAAAAGAATGTAAAAATATAAAAATATATATAATTATAAAATAAATGGATTAATAAATGTAAAAAATATATACCACAAAATATAACTAAAATAATTATGCAATAAAATAAGAACCTATAGATTTAAATTCTATTTATTATAATAACTTAATTGTGTAATATCTGTAATTATTATTTTATTTGTTTTATCTGTACTAATATATACATTATTATTATATACCCATGTATTAGTAATTTGTTTAGATTTTAATAATTGTCTGGTATTATAAAATAAGTTATTTATATTAGTAGAATGTTTTTTATTTATATAATAATCAGTATCTCTTAACTTCAAGTTATTCTTAAGTATATTTATCTCAGACTTTTGATTATCTAATTTGATAAAATATTTATTAGATTTTAATTCTTCTGGTGAATTATCCTTATTATTATATACTTGTATATCTATAATAGATTCTTCAACAAATTCTGTATTTAGTTTTGAATTTATAAAATTGATAATATTATCTTTATTAGTATACTCTATTTTATCCTCTTTAAATTAGTAAATATTATAATATTGTTGTTATTATCCTGTATATCTTTGTCTAATTTTATCAATGTATTATTTATTTGTTTAATGTGTAATTTCTGAATTATTTCTTTATTAAGATTAAATTCAGAATTTATTAAATTATTTAAATTAGTATTATCGGTTTTTAGTTCTTGTATTAATTGTGTTTGATAAGTAACTATATTTGATAATTTATCTACTTTACTGGTTAATTCAGTAATCAATTTTAATAATTTGTCATTAGATATTGGTGACATTATCCAAATATAACATATATGTATATCACATAAATATATATATCTATGTATTAAATAAAATAAATACGAGAATCTAATTAAATATATATTATGTAATCAATTACAATATAACAAATTTATAATCAAATACCATACTATTAAATAAACAAAATTACATAATTTAGAAGGATTTTTTTTTATATTATGCAATTAATTACCAACTACTAATATTGTAATTACTACTAAATAATGAAATATACAGTTTTAGAGAATTTTGTTGATTATCAATAAATTAGTATGTGAATAAATCAATATATGAATGTAATGATAAGTCAAATAATATAAAAAATGTAAATATAAATATTTAAATAGTCATGCACCAGTGATTTCAGAAAATGTTTATGTAATATTTTTATAAATGTGCTTTTATGTATTAATATTATTGTTAATTTTCTAAATAATAGACGTATCGTATGTAATATATATTAATAAGTAATATAGTAATATAGTAGTATACAATAGACTTATCTTATTGGTGATTTTTTCTGATTATTAAATATAAATATAAATTTCTGTTAGTAAAATATAATCAGGAAGAGGAAGTGATATATATATATATATATATATATATATATATATATATATATATTAAGTTTATATATTGTATATGTTGTAAGTTTATATATTGTAATATGCATTACAACATACCCACACACATGGATTACAATGCACAATACATTAATACATTATATGAATTATTCATAAGTTAATAGGTTGATCCTATCATTAATTTAATGTTGCCGCTATAATTGCTCAACATAAGAACTCGTATTAAAAACCGGAGATATATCATGATAATGGATCACAAATTATATGTTAACATATATTTAATAAGAATTACACAATTGTATTTAACATATAAACGGCGCTGTATGTTATGTAAAATAATTATAATTTAAATGTTGATACATTGCACTAACTCTCAAGTATTCTTCTTTTTTTATCTATCTATAAATTAGTAATATATATATATATATATATGTGTATAATAAGTTTAACAAACATACATAAGTGTATATGTGTGTGCGAATTAATTATCCTTAAGTCAGCGCGCGGTAACGAATAAGCTAAGGTATAATTGTGGGTATGCAATTGTATATAGGCAAATATTATATTGAGAGCGGCGCGGAGTATTCGGCGAGTTATTATATGTTATATAATGTCTATCAGTTGGTCACTTACGGCGCCCATAAAGGATGCAAGGATACATCTGCAACAATCAACGAACAACAAGTGAATACCGAAATCTAATTGTATAGACACGCCCCTAAACTATCGTGGGCGTGTCGAGACTAGCCTAATCTGGGGTTTACGGTTTGGTCGTCGTGCTTACACGTCGACAATATTGCGTATACGTTTATATAAATGTGTATGGTGTATGTGATATTATATTAAAATGGATATTAAGTTATATATATATATATATATATATATATATATATATATATATATATATATATATAAACCGGCGATACATCTGTATCGTTATCATCATAATTTTCAAATGTTCGTTTGTTATTATTACCAATAGATTCTAATAATTTATAGCATATTAAATAAGCAATATTTATTGAATATATATAACTATATATTAATTAATAATATGTAAGTTATATTTAAAACATATTAAATTTATAAAAATTCATAACAATACATTATGCATACAATATATTAAATGTGTAATTTTACGATATACTGACTTTAATTTAAAAAAGTATAAAATAATAGTAATAATGTATTGATTTTAAATTTATAATTAAATATCTATAATAAATATATTCTATTAGGTATATAAAGTATTATACCATTACATATAAATGTATATATATATATATATATATATACATTTATATTTATGAGCATTAAATAACATTTAAATATATGTTATGCATTTACAATAGTTAAGCTAATATTTTGTAGTAATAAATTTGTATGATATACACAATTATTTATATACTATTATCATATAATATTCTATGTTCATCCATATTATAATCACTTATTATAAAGCCCCAATAACGACTATAGCATAGGTCTCATTATATTATCTCATTTACTGATATCTTACTGGAACACCTCACTGATATCTTACAGGAACACCTCACTGATATCTTACTGGAACACCTCACTGATATCTTACTGGAACTCACAACCATACGTGTAGGTCAATTAAACTTCCATTAAGACTATGATAAATCTCCTTACACTTACGTTGTTGACTTATGTAAGCAATACGACCTTTATCAACGCAACACCTTCTCAAGTATATACATGGTCATGTGTTATATACCATCAAACTTATACTTACACCTACATATTCAATAGTTATCATCTACCCACTCTCCCACGGGACAGTATGCATACAACACTTATGTATTATACACCCGATAAATAAGCCCGTTACTTAACAATATATATTAACATGCTACTAACTCATAGACAATGAATGTCCTATTTTCTCTTTCACACAACTCCCTCCTTTTTCCGCATATTAATAAAAGTATTCTTTAATAAGCTACCACCACTGCATACTAATATTCTACTTACTATAATAATACATCCTGGTTTTCTACATAACTATTATTACAAAATCTTCTCGTAAACAAGAAAAACAGAATACATAACGTATTAAAATAATAATATAATTATTTAAACCTACCCTAACTATACTCTAACCGTATCATCTTCCGCAAACATCTAAATAATTCCAAATCCAACTACTATAACGAACAAATGTCTACAAACTATAGTAATTCTATAGACTATAGTCATCTGTATACAGATAGATTTATAAAATAACAAATAAACTTCTCCTAAAAAATAATTATCATTTTACTTGACATACCCTCATATGCTAGACTTTCTCAGACTACTTTTCATAAACAATTTTACTTATTCATGATTATCGAAATACCTTGAACAAATAACTATAAAACTGTATTATTACTTTACCATTCTGAAATCAATATTTACTCTAGTCTCCCTCCCTCTATTACATATATATACTCTTATTGTTCATACATATATCCATCTCTATATGAATCGTTATCCTTACATACTCTTAAAAAGTATGCATAGTCCAATGCACCAATCTACAAACGTTTGATGACTCATTTACAACTGATGCCATCCCTTCAGATTTAAAACACTCCATCATTAGAAAAAAACAACTCTACCGTAATACCATAACAATACAAACACAATTCTAACTGCATACGAATCTATAAACTACTTCTTATAAGAAAACTACTCAAATACATCGTGTACAAACAAGCACCTCTCTTCTGCCTCTTCACCAACAGCAAAAATTGCCCTTCAGTATAGCGTTTTTAAATATGATCTTATTTCTCTATTTAATGACTTCCTTAATTAGCTGTATATCAATATCACAACATAAGATTGCTTCTCTACCCCTCTTGACAATTTAAACCATTAACATAGACTTATCTATAGACTGATACTATTTGAATTTGGAAATATTATACTACATTATTTGTCCAACTATATTATTAACTCGAACATATGTACTACCCTTCGGATTACATACATGAGCACATATCTATCAACTACTCTTCTGATTATAAATATATTCCCTCTATCAATCTATATAGATAATATATTTTCTTTCCGCCAAGACCAAAATATGCAGACGATATATAAATTCAAGAAAACTGTCACTAATCATCTAATACCCAACTACAATTCTATATAACTAATATTAAAAACTGACTCACTAACAAATATCTACTACTTAATATATAAAAACGACTATATTTATTAATTTTTCACCTCCGAATACTCCTCCCACTAAAAACAAAATACCCAATGATTCAAATCAGAAATACATTAATATTCAATACACATATTTCAACCCACAAATATCACCACCTCATCACGTATATATATTACTAACCCTTTATTAAATTTAGCTGTAATTTATTTATGCATATATTAAATATTATATTAAAATATTTTGTAATATATCAGAATAATCTATATTCTATATATAAATATTTTTTTTTTACTTTATGTTATTTTAATGCTTGATGTATTAGCTTTCAATTTTATAATTGTATCATTTATTTATATTTTTACATGATTACATTATTGTAAGATGATTACATTTAATTACATGATAAGTTTCATTATACTTTATTATATATTTTATTTATTCATATATATGTAAACATGAAGTCATAATAGTATAACATTATTATTTATTTATTACTATTATCTATAATGCAACTTATCATGTTAATACAGTGGTAATTGTCTAGATAAGCAACATTGCTTCTATAATTACGATGGAATTGCCTAAATATAGTAATATATATATATAAATATATTTAAATAAATAAAAAAGTATTTATTAACATATTAATTATAATTAACATATTATATATAATAAACAATATTATTTCATGTTACTAATTCATATAAAAGATATGTAGATGTTACAATTTAATTAAAAAAAAAGTATTGTTAATTATTCAGTAAATGATTTTTCATGTATTTATACAAATTTGTATCTAAATATAAACTATTTCATGACATATTTATAATGTTAGCCCTAAAGTGACAAGTCAGTAAGACTAAAATCAGATAACTTTTAAAATGTGATCTTATAATTTGTTTTAAATATATTTAATAATATTTAAATTTATAAATATATTTTCATTACCATATGTGTACACTTTCATATAATTATATATATATATATATATAATATACAATATACATATATTAAATATATTATTGATTCTATATCTTAGTTAATAGGCCTATTTCATTACTCTCAAAATAAATTAACAATATGAAATAAAAATAAAAATTAATCGGTCATCATGTGTATTATGTTTTAGATATTTAATCAATATAATTTTAAATTATTTCATAGATTAATTTAAATCTCCTATTGAAATACCTTTAAATATATAAATAAAATAAAAATGATGACAATATTTATTAACTTATTACGTAATATAAATAATTAAATGTATTTAAAAATAAAATAATTTTATAAATTTTTCTTGAAAATGTAATACCAATATTTAAATCATATTGATATTAAATATATACTAATATTTAAATATAATATATAAATTAATTAGTAACATCAATGGTGTCAGTTTTATCATCAAATTTCCAATTATCTTTTAAAGTATTGTATTCTGAATCTAATATTATATTATTAATTTAATCTATATATATATATATATATACATATATATATATATGTATTTATATTTTTAAATAATATATATATATATATTTATATAAATATATAGATTGATAAATATTAATAATATTTATAATAACATTTCGGTATTATATATTTAACTTTATTACAATACTTTGAATGACATAGTCTAATACACGCATCTATAATGAATACAAGTAATCGTATTTAAAATATTAATACAATATTCCAATATATTTAAATACTATGGGATATTTTTATATATATATAGATAGTAACTATATATGCAGTTAATACTATAAAGCATTATGTTTAACTGATAACAATTTAAGGGTAATAACCCTACTCTCATTACAATTATGAATTATATCTATAAATATTAGAATAATAATTATTTAATAATATAGATATATATATATATATATATATATTATTTATTTTGTTATATTTAATTAGTTATACATATTTTCAGTTATATATAGAAGAATATCGAAAGTATAAATTTAAATTCCAGAAATTATAATAATATTACTCAATATTAAATTAAATTTTGAAAACAAATTGCACTTTTATATGATTATAATCGTTTGGGGGAGAAACATAAAGAGTGTATATATAGATAATGCTAATACATTTGTTTATTTTTTATTATTATTGGTTTATTTGATTTTTAACATTTTCTATTTATATATATATATATATATATATACTTCTCTTGTTTATACTATATATTTTTATAATTAATAATGTACTATTATTACACATTTTAAAAGTATTAAGTATTATAATACATATATTTATATATATATATATTATAATATATATATATTAATGGGTTTTTTCATATTTGTATTATTTATTTGATTTTCAACGTTTTCTGTTTGTAATATATTTAAAATGTTTAATTTAAATCATTTTTAAAACGTTTCGTTTTGTTTGTTCGTTCATAACACCAGTGAGGGTAATCTTTCTTTACCATATTTGGTGTATAAATAAACCATCCTACCCTATATATTCACTCGAATGCGTTATAATATTAATATATAGGTAGTATACTACCAATAAAATTTAATCTAAAATTTGTATTATTTAGATACTTAAATTGTATTATTAATTAAAATAATAATAAAAATAATAAATTATTAACTAATTAAATTAGAATACATTATTCATAACATTAATTATAAATAATGTAATTGAAAGTTGTCTGATTGATTCATCAACAATATATAGTTTACCTAGTGGTATATAGGGTGTACGTATTATAATACAGGATATCCGTATTCGGACATGGGTACCGAATACGGAAACCCCCATCTATGGAATTAAAAGATCTATAATCAAATAATATTAATATATTGTAATTTTGTAATACAAATAATGAGTCATAAAATGTTAGACCATTTATTGTTAAAGTGCCCGTATTAGGTTAATTTCCCCTTTGCAGATGAATATGTGGATGGTACAATATATTAAAGATATGGGTGAATGTGTATGGGAATCTATGTAGGGTCAGGTGTGCGTGATAATATGCATAGTTTTAAGTTTTTTAGATATTTGGATTTAGGTATGATTATGACAGGTATTAGTTAGGTTCGTATTAATTAGTAAATCATTAGTTATAGCATTTTTATAATAGGTGTGCCTGTATTCAACTTTTAATATAGAAACAATGCAATATTATACACTTTATTTATGTTAATATAGTTTATATATTAATATTAATTTACATTAATTATTTTATATTATTTTAATTTGATATATAATTTAATATTATGAATTTAATAAATAATTTATTATTTTAAAAACTGAAAGAATTTAAGTAATCCTATGATTTTTTCAAAATAATAATAATCTAATTTAAGTATCGCTCTGAACTACGATTTTAATCCTACTTATAATGTTAATACCATTGCAAATCATTTTAGACTAATTTATCAATATTGAACATATAACAATTAAACTTTGATTAAACAAAATAAGTTACTGATACCATGTGTAATTGTTTTAAGTGATACCACTTTATTACGCGTCCTACCGTACAATAATGACGACTTATATAGGATATATAATTACATGCATATATAAATAATAAACATTACATTAATGTATACATTATATCTATATATATAATATTAGTAATATATAAAGAATATTATGACATCATATATTAACAGTACTAACAGTTAACATCAAAGCATTGATTTATATAGATACGTTTCTTTATAATTGATAAATATAATTCTAGAACAATTGGATTCATATGTATCTTTACGGTTGATGGACGTAAACATCCTCTAGCTATTGTAACCTATTTATTTCATGTAATACAATATGTATTCATACACAGTTGGATATCAATAAAATCTTTATATATAAGATTAGGTTTGAATATTACGCATTAGTGTATATATATATATATATATATATATATATATATATATATATACATATAATTGTATAATAATGATAAGAAACTTATTCGGCTAAGGAACCAGAGGCTGGTTACCCTGGAATATGACTAGGATATCAAGAATATCCTTATATATGGGGAGTGTTGGGATGCGCATTTTTAAATTTTGAAAATATATCCTAGCTCATCTTAATCTCAGCAATATTTCTAAAAAACATTATACAGGCGGTATTCATGCAGGTTAACATATATATATATATATATATATATATATATATCCATGGATTAGTTGGTTTTAACATTTTATTTTTTAATATATTTCTAATATAATTAAGTTATAAACTACATAATTATAATTCGATTAATATTTGTACATAGAGTTCTATATAGTTTAGCAAATCCAATTTAATTTAATATTGAAACAATAGATAATATTTGTATAATAAGATAACACAAGGATAAGTAAATTGTTATATTCATCCTTGATGAACTCCATATATCTTGTATCGTTCAGATGATAAAGTATTATTAATTTTTGTTATGATTTTTAAAACTAGTAAATAACTTTTTGGAAAATTATTTACTTGACTCCTAAATCCACGGTATTCCAATTTATTTAGCAAAATAGAAATATATACTACATTAAAGGTCTCTTGTGATTAACAATTATAACAAGTTTTTATTTGCACGTTAATTTGTATGTTTGGAAAAATAAAACTGTGTAAATTTAAATATGATACAGTGATTTACAATTGATTATTGATTATTTTATTTATTTTATAAAATCTCGCATTCTATTATACATAATATGTTCAACTATTTTTCTTATTTGCGGTAATAATAGGTCTATAATTTATTATATATATATATAATTTTTTATAAATAAAATTGTTTAAGACTTTATATTTGTTTAATATATTAAACAAATATAAAGTCTTGAATCATGTTAGTTATTTCAAAAAATTAATAATAATGGTGAATATTTATATTGAAAATTATTTAATTACATTTTAATAGAAATCGTAAATACGATATAATAATATAATATTCTTTAATAAATTACATATATATATACGTGTATGTAATTTTTGTTTACTATACCTTGATATTATTTTCAATCACGATTAAAGTGAAACATGGCCTTATGCATCTAATAAATTCAAAATCTTGATCGATATACCCTATACATTATACATAGTATTATATATATTATATATATAGTTGAAACATATGAAATAGTATTGAATAGAAGAAACATATGTAATATAAATGCTATATTTTTAATAGGTTAATATTTTTCAAATAAAGTTTATAAATTTACTATATATATATTTACTATATATATTTACTATATATATATATATATATATATATATATATATATATATAGTAAACAAAACCTCGACCCAAACTCCCTTAGCAATTATCCGCCGATATCCCACCTACCCTTATTAAGTCATTTATTAGTAAGAATTGTTTACAAACAACTTATCGCCTTTATAAAAATAATCTTTTTGACCGGTTTCAAAGCGCTTTTAGTAAGATTCATTCGGCCGAAACATATCTTCTCCGTATTTCTGATACAATATTATCTACCTTAAAAAACAACATGTGTTTCCAGCTAATCATACTTAATCTCTCATCCACTTTTAATACCCTGGACCATAACATATTAATATCGCGGTTACTATGATGGGTATATATGGCTTAGCATTAAAATGGTTTATTTCATATCAGACAACCCGCATTATCTATATTATGATTGACAAATCTTACTCGCCTCTTTCTCCACTTAATCACTGTATTCCCCAAGAATCCATTCTAGGTCCATTCATATTTTATATTTATTTCCACCCTATTGTTAATCTAATTAAGAACTTTCCAAATATCCACTATAGTAGTATAATATATTTTTGCTGATGATATTAAACTGTTTACCTTTTCTCTATTAATTCATAATTCCATAAACTCTGAATTAATCGAGTGTGCTAACTACATAATATTAGGGCTCCCTCCAATAAACTACTAATTAATTCCTTTAAGACTACTGTTCTTAACATATCTACTTATGATACTTCCTTTTCAAACTTTACTCTAAATAACATGATTATTTCTTCTTCCCATTCATCAAAAGTCTAGGATTAGTATTTGATGACAAATTATTATTAGAAATAAAAAGTAAGATAAAATAAAGAATCACATATCATCCATTACAAAATCCTCCAACTTTCATCTCTTCAGAATCAAAAAAATACGGACTTTACTTTCCAGAAACCTTATTCTAATAATGTTCTTGTACTTTACTGACTTGACTACTATTCTTCCCTACTTAATCTACTTCCTGCTAAAGCTACTGCCTCACTAAATCGGATTATCCGTTCCTAAATACGTACTTCTTAATGCATAACACGACTGGATCACTCTACTAGAACATTACATCAATCATCTCGTATGTGGGTATCTTTCTCCCTCAGGTATAAATTACGTATACTATCTATAATCCATAAATAAATACATTATGTTATCGCTAGATATATCTCTGAACTAATAACAAAATGTACAATATTATCTTCTCTCCATTACCAAAATGATCCTCTCATTATCTCCTAGAACTCTAGTAAAAATTCACTAAATTTAGAGCTTTTAAAAATTCCTGTCTCACACTACGGAATTCCCTCATTCTATTAGATTCCATAAAATATTTATAAATCTTACTTCTTATTTTCTCTCTACCTCTAATCATTAAATTATTAAATTTTGTTCTTGTTATATTCAACGTATATTATTATTATATTGTTATCGTATTATTATATTATTATTATTTTCATCCAGCAAGAGCGAAGAGGTATCATGAAGGGGAAATTACCTATTTTAGTGCTTAATAAATCGAATATCATCATCATCATTATCATAAATTTAGTATGTAGTATATAACACTCCACTATGTCAATATAGTCTAAAGTATATAACACTCCACTATACCAATACAGTCTGTAGTATATAAAACTCTTCTATATCACTTATTATTTTTCTCCGTGTTATATTTAATATATATATTATTATTAAATTGTTATCATATTATTATTTTATTCCCGCACGAGCGAATGTGTCTACATGACTCTATTTTACTATTTAATAAACCGAATATCATCACTACCATCATATATATATATAAATATATTTAAACCATTTTTAAACCATTTTAAAATTCAATTCATATTATATATGATTATGGATATAAAGATATCAATATAATATTTCATGAGTAGATATTTAAATCATTTTTATATAAATCACAATTATATTTCATCATTAGATATTAGAGAATGTAATGTAATACATTATATTGGTAATAATATACTTTTATTTGTTATACAAAATTGTATGCATTACTTTATAATTTTATTATACAACATTAATTTCAGAATTAATATAAAACAATAATCATATTGATTTTATTAATGTATATTTTTAAGGTCCAGCGAAAGATATGATTTAAAAAAAAATATTTTTTTTATTAAAACTGATATTATATAAAAATCAGTACATTTAATATATTACCTAAAATATTAGTCGTCTTAATGCATCCATGTAAATATAAGTATCGTATATAAGTATTTATAAATACAACCGTATACAAATAAAGATAAAAATGATAGTAATATAATCATAATTTTTTTAAACTGATATTATTGGTCTTTTTTTTAAATTTAATTTTGAATCTTTGAAGATCAATAACTTTTGATCTACTTGATACATTTATGAATCTTTCAGAACATATTAATAATAAACATATATTCATATATATTAATTGTGACCTAAAAGTAAAACTTAGATATACGAATTTACACAAATTTATTAGAATTATTGTTATTTTAAAATTAGAGTATTGTACATCTTACTCTAATCATTATATAATTTTTATATAGCTTAATATACATATATATATATGAATAAATTCAGTTTATATACCAAGTCTAAGGAGGATCAGTGAAAGCGATTAGCTCTATTGATTCGAAATCTCCTAACAGTATGTGCAATGCCATATCATAATTTCCATTCAAATAATAAAATAGAAATAATGATAAACATAATAATAAAATCATAGTAATAAAAAATAAACAATGAAATGATTAAATTAAAGGTTAATCACAAACGAAAATAATGAAAATGGAAAATTAGAAACACAGATAAAATATAAAATTATAATAATAAAGGAGCTATAAATAAAGTTGATACAGATTATAAAAATAAAAGTTGTGATTCGTGAATAGGCATTCAAAGTTCAATATTAAAGAAAGAGAAAATTAAATAATTTGTACTATCAATATAACAAATATTTTAATACTTTTTAAATAAATATAAAAATTAAAACTGTTAAAGAAATAATTGATTATTATATGATAAGCATAACAATGTAATAGGTTAATATCACGATAGTGTAATATGAAAAAAGAAAAATTAAAATAAAATAATATACAATAAATTAAATATTTTTTTTTAGATTTTGTTTTAATACTGTAGTGTAAACATGTTTAAAATTTGAATACTATTTTTTTAAATAGGTACTTTTATAATTTTTATATTTTGTAATACTGTTTAATTGTTAATAGTTTATTTTGTAATACTGTTTATAATAAAAATGTGTCAATATTGTAATACTGTTTATAATAAATATATGTAATTATTTTAGAATGATTAAAAAAAGATATTTGCCAAAATTATAATAATTAATATAAAAAAAAATTAACAATATTGTTTAATAAAAAATGATTTTAATACTTTCTACAGTTTTAAAGTATGAGTAATTGTATTAGTTTTTAAAATATGATTAAACATTATTGAATTATAAAGTTTAGGTTATTTGAAAAATATCGTATTTTGGAAACTATTGGTTTTCATTAGTGGTAAAATAAATTTGGTTTTATTTCTATTAAATTTAAAATAATCAGTTATATCGATCAGTTATATAAAATATTTATTATTTAAAAGATTATATATAATTAAAATATTTATAAAACTTATAAGATCATAAAGTCTTAAAATTTTACTATTATAAAATACAATTGATGTATGCGATAATCTTATTAATGGTAATTTTGAATTGTCAATAATCTTTTTTTTTAATTATTCTTATTATTTTGTTTGTGATAAATTTAATATATTTAAATTAGAATTATAAATATTACCCCATATTTCCAATACCATATGATAAATTAGATAACAATAAAGTTTTGTATAATAAAATCAAATTTTTAATATTTAAATATGATAACCTTTTAATTACGTATATTATTTTTAGAATTATTTAGTTTTTTGTATATTAAGTTTTAAATTATTTATATACTGGTTCAGACATATACACCAAGTTCCCAATTCTAAGGAAGCTAAGAAGCACACATAGCCAGAGCATCATCCACGCATTAAAGGAGATATTCTCGGAACACTGTATCCCGATATACCTACACACGGACAATGGGCCACAATTCTCAGAAGCATCTTTCAGTCAATTCTCCAAAAGCTGGGAGTTCCACCATAATACAAGTTCACCGCACTATCCACAAAGCAATGGATTTATCGAGCGACAAATCCAGACGGTAAAGAGAATATTAACGAAAACCGATGACCCAAAAAAAGCACTATTACTTTGGAGAGCTACACCATTAGAAAAGAACCACCTTTCCCCAGCCGAATTACTATACGGCAGAATCATCAAGACCATACTCCCGAAACATCAAGAATATAGAAATACCACTCAAGATCAACTACTGATCGTCAAATGAAAGCAGCCAAGATATATAATACAACACGAAGAAGTACTCCAGATATTAACGACTGACAGAAGATATTCATCAGAAACCCCATCACCAACACGTGGAGCCCTGGAACGATCCTCCAGAAACATACGTCTCCAAACTCATACCTGGTAGATTCCGAACAACACTCAACAGTCCGGCGAAACCTGACAGACATCCGCAGAGACAACGTCGCCACTCGATAATCACCCAGCATCACCCCGCCCCCCGTCACATATGAGCGACCATCACGTCATAGGCACCCACCCAACCGCCTTGACTTATGACATGCGCAATAACACATCACCCAAACTACGTATCCCTCACGACAAAACACAGTCCTGAGGTTGATTATTATTATACTTACATCGGTGTCGCTATGGCAACCTAGCATGTACTCTCCATGTCAACATACCTGACTTTGACTAACAAAGGGTGATGTTGTATTATTATTTATAGTCATTGAATATGACCTGCGACCCTTGACACATTTCACATTAACTTCCTCTTGTAAATCAATATATACCTAGTTAGACGTGTTTAATTAATATATCAAATCTTCGTAGCATAAACTCGTAACTTAGCCATTCTTTGCATCCAGATCGATTTCATTATAGTTAGAACAACAAACTATTATAACAATATCGAACCAATATTTTAATTTATCCATATATATTTGAAGTAATTTTTTTAGTTCAACATCACTATTAGCGTAAACTGTTAGTGATGTATCGTCAGCATATAAATTTAAATTAATATTATTCACATTTAAAAAAAATTTGGTAGGTCATTTATAAAAATTATAAAAAATAAGGCCCCAGAACAGAACCTTGAGGAACCCCGTACTTAACATATTTAGTATTCGATAATGAATTATTTATTTGTGTAGTAAATGTTCTGTTATTTAAATAACTTTTTATTAAATTATATATGTTTCCTCTTATTCCATATATTTCAAGTTTTTTTAATAATATTACATGATCAACAACATATATATATATATATATATAAATAATGTGAAATTATTTCAGATTATATACATAAAAGTGATCACTATTCAATTTCATTTAATATAAATATTGATAAAATATCATATAAACGAATATTTTTAATTTTGGTAATTATTATTTTAATACATATAATATACAATTAATTAAATCATCTTAATGAGCCTAACTTCACTACGAATATACCTACTCCTATATCACAATTGACATATAATACCCTAAGTGATATCATTGCAAAACTATATGAAATTAAAAAATATAGTTGATAATATTAATACAATTACTAATACTCATAAGAAAACTTTGCTGATGCATTAATAAATTCTATTGAGCCTAAGCTTAACACTATTTATGATAAAATTAATAAATCAGGCAATCATTCAAATTCTACGAAATTAGATTATAAACTTTCAATTACTATTGAACATATAAATATTAAATTTGTTAATATTAAATCATTATTTACCCTACTTAATATCAGTTTTTATTCCATTACAAATATATATTTTCGTAACAATAATGCTTATGTTTACTTTATTAATTCCTTTTCGAAATTTAATTTGTTATCTTGTTCTATATTATCTAGATCTAAATTAATAGGCACCGACTTTAAATATATTTTCAATCGTGATTATTTAGATAAAGATATTTTAAAAAAAGGGTGGGTTTATTATCATGCATTTAGATTGAAACTAATAACAGATTATAAATTGGTTTTAAATTATAAGACAAAAAACTATAAATTGCGTCCATTGATTAAAATAGATGGTATTGATAACATTTATTGGATTTGTAATTCATTTGTACCTTCTACTATTCAATTTGAGGAATGGAATACCTCATTTGAAAAATTTATTTTATCAAATAAATCGAATAGTCCTAATGACACCTAATCCTCGAATGGCTCTTTTCATCAGACTGACTAGATGAGCGTAATCATAATATACCTTCTCGACTTCTTAAATATAATATATATTGTTCAATGAACGGTCAGTTCGTAATAAGGCTGATATTCTACATCAATCAATTATTGATTCTAAAAGTTCTATAGTTGCTATTACTGAGACATGGCTAACAAATAATGACTCTTCCATTCTTCCACAATTGACTCCAACTAATTTCGATATTATTCAAGCGAACATACTATCGCCATCCCGTCAAGGAGGTTTAGCTATTATTTATTTATCTGAATTTAAGCTACTATGTTAATCCATTCCAAGTACGATCTCTTGCAAATACTCAGTTGTCGTTTCTTGTTAGTCCACCAACATCAATATTAAAAATTTTTTATCTGAACTTGAACCCTTTTTGAATCAATCTCGACAGATAATTTGATAATTCTTGGTGATTTTTAATGTTCAAGTGAATACACATTAGTCATGCTCTGAATCATTTAAGAAGCTTATCTTTGAATATTCTTACAATCAATTTGTTAATTTCCCAACACATACTAGTGGTAATACTATTGACTTGATAATTATTTCCCCTGATTCAGCTATTCAAAACCCACTCAAAGTAATCTAATTTCTGACCATTATGTTATTTATTTTGATATACTTTTCTCTCCTTTTATATTTAGTGACCATGTGAAACACTACAGAAATATTTCAAAAATTGATCTACAATTGTTCTTCAATTCTGTATATGCTTATATATCTATTCCTAATACATCTTTAGCGAATTACATATCTTTGATAATTTTAATGACGCATTACGATATTCCCTTGATGCACATTCACCTTTAATAATTAATACCAATACATATGGTTCTCACTCTCCTTGGTTTAACAATGACCTTATTATTCTAAGGAGAAGACTTCGCTACCAGCAGTTGAAATTCAAGCGAAGAAAATGTTTTACCCATCTTGAATATTTCAAAAATATAAGATATTTGTTCAAGAAAAAATTATCAGCAGCAAAATCTTCCTTCTACACTGATAAACTTAATAAGTGTAGCACTTCTTCCATAGAAGCTTTTAAATTAGTCTTTTCTCTAATTGGATGCCTACATTAACAAACTTACTTCCCCAAATTATAAACAATACTTCAATAATCTGACTAGAATGCACGAATTAAAAATCCATAATAAACATAATGCATGGTTCCATTCATCAATACCAATATTACCCTCAGATATTTCTAAATGGAAGCTATCTTATAAAACTTAATTATCTTGAAACCCAATACCTTGACTCGATTAAATCCTTCTCAAATCACAATCGACCGCTTACCCTCCCAAATCAATACTGACCCGTATTATCCCAAAACGCTACTGACCACTTACCCTCACAAACCACTACTGACCCCTTATCCTCCCTAACTACTACTGACCTTTTAACCTCTGAATCTATAATTGACCCATTACCCTCCCAAAATACTACTGACCCCTTACACTCCTAAGACACTACTGATCACTTATCCTCACCCTTACAATCTAAAAGTAGTGCATGACTCTCAGTTAGCTTGTCACTAATTAATATTAGGTCCCTTTGATCTAATTAACTATTACTATTATCCTACCTGAAATATTCTAAAATTAAATTAGTTGCTATTACTGAAACATGGATATCTCCAGATGACTCCGATATATTCTCTCTCTTCCATGATATTGGATACTCTCTATTTATTTCACCTCGTTTTAAAGACCGAGGTGGAGGAGTTGGTATATTGGTTACCTCTGACCTGCCATATCCTACTATTATCTACCTTTCCTTCTCGTATAGTGATTGCCTGACAGACTCTTTAAATGTTATGAATACTGTCTACTCCTTTACTATAATTTATCGACCTAAACAAGACTATACCACTTTCTATAATGAATGTTATGACTATATCACTGATACTCCACTATCTAACATTAATCATAACTTTATTCTAGGTGATTTTAACTACAACTTCGAATCAAATATACATCCCCATTCCACATTCAAAAATCTTACTGACTCTCTCTTTCTACATCAATTTATAACTTTCCCTACTCATATTGCTGGTCATTCACTTGATCTAATTTTTTGTAGATCTCATAGTTGTTGTCAGTGTATCACTGATTGTTGTAAATCTGGCTTAATTACCGATCATTTTATAATAACTTGTAGATTATTTTTTCCTTACTCCACCTCTATAGACAAAATATCCATCACATACAGAAACTACAGATGTCTTGATTATGATTGTTATGCTTCGGAGCTTAAATTAATCCTCTTTTCATTATCGTGTTCCATTGATTTACTCAATTATGCTCTATCTTACTTGATTGATAAATTTGCCCCTCTAAAAACTCGAACTATTAATATCCATTCAAACTCTCCATGGATCCTCCAAACTTGTTTCTTTCAAATACAACCTACATAAGCTCGAACGAATCTTCCACAGTAACCCCTCTGCTAGTAACCTCTTAATATTTTCTATATATCGCAAGTTCTATAAATCTGAAATCTCTAAATACAAGTCTGCTTTTTTATTAGTAAAATAAATAACCTCACATCCAATCCCCGTGCTTCTTTCGCCCTTGCTCGTAAGCTTCTATTCCCTACAATGCCTATCAATATATCTCATATAACTAATATTGCAAAAAATTAATTATGTTATGAATTCGCAAATCATTTTACTGATAACATTCAACGCACCTGCACTTCTATTTCATCTATCCTACAAATTAGTTCTATTCCGTGCATATGTATTAGTAAACCAATCCCATACTATTTTTCTAAATTCTATATGCTTTCTATTTTCAAAATATCTAATCCTATCTCTAAGTCTTCCTCTTCTCATTCTTCTGACCCAATTAACCAAGCCGCATTTAAAAAACTAAATTATACTCTATCCCCCTGTATTCTTGATATTATAATTATTTTCCTAAATGATGGTATTTGTCCAACTTCCTTTAAGCATGCTATATTACACCTATACTCAAACAACATTTACTCGATCCTGATATAATTGCTAACTATCGCCCCATTTCACAACTTCCATTTCTCAGCAAAATTCTGGAACGAATTGTTGCTATACAATTGTATAGATTTATAGCTGAAAATAAATTATATGATATATTTCAGAGTGCATTTAGACGAGGAAACTCAACTGAAACTGCACTACAACAAATACTTAAAAACTGCCTGTGTGGCTCAGTGGCTAAGGCGTCAGACACACAAGTAGTAGGACACGGGTTCGACCCTCGTCCGGACCATTAATTAATTTAATAAAATGGGGTTTAAAATATTATTTAGAAGTGATCTTATATAATTGTGTATAAATAAATGATCGGCTCTCGTTAAAACCATGGATGCCTTAACATGAGAGCGGCTTCGAAGGGAAATTAGAGCCATATATGGTTATAAGTGAAAACTTCATCTAAGTTCCTGGATGGGATTAAAGGACTCCAAATAAAAATAAAAATAACAATAACAATAACAATATATACTCTACAGTATCTCCATCTATCTCCAGCCAACTTATATTAGTATACCTCTCATATGCCTTCGATTCCTTAAGCAATTCTGTTCTTATCTCAAGATTAGAAATATTTGGTATACGCGGAACCGTACTAAAATCGTTTTCCTCCTATATATTAAATCGATCATCATCCGTTAAAATTTGCAATGTCTCTACACAATCTCGTCCTCTTCATTATGGTGTTCCCCAGGGATCTGTTCTCGGCACCCTCTTCTCCTCAATATACATCCTCCCTATACATGATATTATTGGTCAATTTCCAGATGTCCAGTATCATATTTACGCTGATGATATTCAACTATATTCCTTCCTACCCAAATCCTCCAATGTACTACCAGATAACTAACAATTATGTAAATGTGCATCAACTATCAGATCATGGCTTTTATCTAATAACCTTCTACTTAACTCTAAAAAATATGCACTCCTAAATATCACATCTAACTATCATAATTGTCCTCATGTTATCATCGACGGTCTCCCCATCATTCCTTCATCATCTGTTATACATCTTGGAGTTACTTTGGATGCTAACCTATCCCTAAATTCCCCTAGCTAATGTATCTAAATCATCTAACTATCACCTCTTCAAAATTCTTCGTATAAGAAAATACTTAACTCTCCCTCTTAAAACTATCATCATGAACGCATTCATCAACTCTCGTATCGACTACTGCTCCTCAATACTATATCATATCCATAATACTTCATATCAAATCCATTATATCTTTTAAATCGTATAATTTGTGCATCTATACGAACCATTTTCTCCATAAATAGATTTGATTATTCCATTACCGATTCCTACCAACGCATATCCAACTGGTTCCCTAAAAAAACGTTCCATCCTACACCTTCTATCATTCTCACATAAAGCAATATATTATACTTTTCCTACTTATTTGACTTCTCTACTAACACTAAGACGACTACTGACTTACTTACGATAACATGCCGACATTTCCTTAATTTGCCCTCGTGTCTCATAATATACCTGAAATACCATAAACGCGCCTTCAGTTATATGGTTACATCCTTATGGAATTCCCTCCCTGCCTCTATTAGATCAATCCATTCTCACCCGTCCTTTATTACACACCTCAAATCTTACATATCATCGATGTAATATATTCACTTATTTAATCATATATTATTATTATTTTTATAAATTATATTATTTTATCGTTTTGTTTATTATATAATATATTTTATAATATATTTACTTATTTAATCATACATTATTACTATTTTTATAAATTATATTATTTTATAGTTTTGTTTATTTATATATCTAATTTGTTTATCTATTTATTGTTTTCGTTCTATATTGTTATATGCACCTACAAGGGATGGCCACACCTATGATAAGTGCTACTAAACCTTATTATCATCATTATCAATATTGCTAAGAATATCATCGAGTTTTACACCCCTACTTTTCAACTAAAATTTATAAATAACCCTTATCTATTAAGAAACTACTAAATAGGTGCAGATTCTAACATAGAAACATATTTTATACAGATACTAATAATGTTTGGAGTTATAACCAATATTTACTATCAGATAAAATAAATCAATATAATATTGATGTTGAACACAAAATGCTCTCATCAAATACAAAATCTTCATTTTATTATTAAATAAACACAACATTAAATAACAAACATATCATAACTCCACTCATAAATCTATTCATTTATAATATCATTTATACTAGTTACTCTGATAAAGCAGATTGTCTTTTTGAGAAATTATCATCTGTTTTCCTAAGTAAAATATTTCGTATGATCCCTTAATAATGAAATAATATAGGATTAAAGATTATCCTATATTTCAGGAAATCATAAGGAAATGTCTTTGTAAAACCCACTAAATATAATTCACCACCTTATGGTTTACCCAGTGATATTATATTATGAAATTTCTTATCCATTATCTATTGTTTTTCAACCCATTCTAGATGAAGGTCAATGTCCTACTACTATATGGAAGTTAGCTAATATTATTCCAATATTTAAAAAATATGATCATTCATTACCATCAAATTATCATCCAATCAGTTTATTGCCATCCACTCTCATTATTTTTGAAAAAATATTATCTTACTATCTATTATATTATTTAAGATCTAATAAACTATTATTTAAGGAACAATATGGATTTTTAGCCGGTAGATCAACTGAATTAAAACTTATAGAATTTTATAGAAATATAAGCAGAGCCACTAACTATTCTTTTAATACTGATATTATATATATATATATATATATATATCGTTATGGCTAAATCTTTCGATAACGTATGTCATTCTAAACTTCTATTGTAGATGTATACATTAGATATTGGTGGTATTGTAATTAAGTGGTTTAGCTCAAACCTTACCAATCGAGTTCAAAGAACTAAGGTAAAAGATTCAATTTCTGGTTATATTCATGCATGTTCAGGTATTCCTAAAGGTTCCGTTATTGGACCTCTACTATTTGTAATATATATCAATGTCATTTCTTCGAAATTTCCATCACAGCTAACATGCTCTCTTTTTGCCGATAGTTCTAACATTTCTCTATCCTATAGGAATACTACTGAACGAAATATCTTACAATCAAGACTATCTGATCTCTATGATTAGATAGTAAAATGGAACCTTGAAATAGTATTTGAAAAATGTGCAAATTGTAAAAAAATATGTTAATTTGCAAATCTGATATATATTTGTATTCGCTAAATAATACCCTGATTCCAAAATACTCTAATTTTTGATACCTTGGTATCGATTTTGGTGATAATATTAAATTCAATATCCATATTAATAACATATGTAGCAAAGCATATGTGATCTCGAATATAATTGTTAGATGTTTCATTACACATAATTCGTATTATCTAGTCAAAGCTTATACCATCTATATACGTCCATTACTTGAATATGGTTCATCTATTTGGAATCCAGGCAAATACTTTATTTGCCTAAACAAACTTATTTAAAAAGTTCAACATAAATTTACTAAGCTAATTTACTTCAGATGTAACTTTATTAAAGCAACTTATGATACTAGATTTTATTTTCTTAATTTAATAAATTTATACCATCGCAGATTAAGAGCTGACCTTATTCTGGCTTTCAATATACTGAACAATCTCGTGGATATTGACAAATCATCGGTATTCACAACTTATTCTACAAGTAATCGTAGACCTCTAATCAAGATATGCAAAACCAAATGCATTAATAAAGCAACTACCAATTCATTCAGCAATAGAGTGAGTACGGCTTGGAATTCACGCCCTCGTGCTATGGATTCGGCTAAATCTATAAGCATATTTATTACAAATATAGATACTCTTAATATTAATGGCAATTGTTATGCTTAATATGCATAAATGTAATGTCGTTATTTTTAAAATGTTATTGTTTTTTATAGTTTTCGTTTTCGCTTTGTACTTTATTTGGGTATATTATCTTACCTGATGTATAATACTTTGATATTCTAGGTGTGAAGAGATGTCAAACAACCAATATTCATGGACCGTCTATCCCTCAGATTCTATATATATTTCTGTCATTATTATTTATTTTTACCCATCATTTTGAATCTATTCAATAAACTATTATCTATCTATCTATCTGTCTATCTAATTGATATATCAAATTATATTTGTAATTTGAACTACTATTAAATTCCTTTTTAATTTAATTCAACAATATGATAATTTACACGAATTTGTAATATAACGTTTTATATTAGTAACATAATATTATGAAACTTATTATATGGATACATATGTTATGTTATACTATGTAAAATTAGTAAATACTATATATATATATATATCTAGATTAATCTTAGTATCGACAACTATATAAAATCTATAACACATTATTTTTTTAATTATTATATTATAATAGGAAATATCCTATTTAGATTACCATATAATAACTATAATAATTACTTAGGTATACCTATTTAGATTACCATATACTATTGTTTAGTTTCAATGTTATTATTTTATATAACTATAATGACTCAAGTATATTCGCTAAAAAGATTCATATACATATAATTGCAAATGATACCAAAAAATACACCTTAAAAAAATGATATATTTTATAATACGATTTAAATTTATTTTCAGTATGGATATAATCAGATAAACTAAATATCATTATCAAAATACGTAATTATTATTGTAAGATAAATTACTACATTTAAATATGTAATAAATAATATTCAAACGGTAAACATTAATTTTTATAAATATTTCGGAAAAGATTTTAGAATAGATTTGTTTTTATAAGATACTGATTATAATTGTTATATATATATATATATATATATTTCTATAAATTCAATTATAAGATAAATTACAATTAACTCTCTTAGAATATTAATATATGCATATAACATATATAGTAAACATTTTAGCAATTATATCAATAAAGTTTTTTTTCGGCAGTCAAAATTCTTACAAATATAATAATTAAAATAAGACAATTTAATTTATATATGAATATTCAACCACATTATCTATAGATTTGAATAAAATATATCAGATTTGGTAAATAAAATATGTACAAATATAATGTAGATATAATACGTGATAATTTAAATACATGATATATTTTCCAATGAATTGAACTATTTAATGATATACAATGACATTTTCTATGTGATACCTTAGAATCCAAGACTTAGATAATGGTGATATACATAAATAATTATCCATACACATAGTGACAATAATACAATTTTTAAATGAAATTAGATGAGTTTAATTTGTATATATATTGATAGATTATTTACTTTTGCCCAAATTAGAAAAGTATTTAATACTGACTGAAGTTTCCATGTAATTTTTAATGTTGATGATTCACTTATGTCATATGTACCATATCAATAATGCAATTATTATCAGGAGAACAATTTTCTATATAATTTATGAATATTAAGAAACAACATCATAAAATTCATAATCTCTGCTTACTACATATAATACATGATATATATTATATTAATATTCATTATATTGTACATATTTAAATTTAGTTTATTAACATATCAAGCGGCAAATTATTTATTCTAAAAAATTCAAGTTTATTCTTAAGAAAAACCTAGTTAATTTTGTTTTATTAAATTCCTTATTTATGTCCAGTGCAATATTATTATAATTTAAATAATGTCGTATTATTTTTGTATAGATGTTTAATTGCATATAGTGTAATATATTATACTACGTCTATCCTTACATATAACATTATTAATTTCATAATATTATATGTATTATACAATTATAATAATCTTTTTATATGTACTTTTTTTATATTTAAAAAATTATGAAGTCAAAGTGATTTGATGATTATTTTTAAAATCGTTATGATAAATAGAGAAAAGTATACTGTTATACTATATAGTATTTTCTAGATTAATATAAATATTAATTAAGATGAAATTAATTTTATTAGCAATCATCTCATTACCCAAATATTTACTTTTTAAGCATCAAAAGGTATGTATCGTTTTTAACAGGATTTATAATTTATTTAATAAATTTTCATAAATGATATTAACATAATATACATACATCCTCAGGTCTATTAATAGTATTAGTATACATAAATTATACATCAGTAGTATCTGATTTATTTAAAAAATATAATATATATTGTATATATTCGAATTATAAAACTGTGAAAATAAATTCCAATTAAATATTTTAAAAAATAAAAAAGAATATTATCACAATATTTTACATACCTGTAATTATAGTAAAAGCAAATGGTATGTAATACATAATATATTGAAAAGTAAAACATACTCTATATTACCAGACTTTATTGTAAAAGATAATATAAAATAAATAAATAATACATACATTGCAAATATTTTCAATAATTATTTTAGCAAAGTTGGAGAAACTTTAGATGCAGAAATACCACTCACTAGTCAATATTATTTAAATCAATTTGTAAAACAATCAAATATAAATTCTTTTTTTTATAGAACCAATTAAAGAAAACGAACTCATTAGAGTAAATGAACATTTTAAACCTAAGCAATCTTTAGATATAAATAAATTATCAATGTTTTTAATCAAGTTAATTTACTCATCTTTTATTTCTATACTTATAAACATTTTTAACTCTACATTTTCAACTGGAGATATACCCACTCTTCAAAAAGCGTCACGTATTATAAATCTAAAAATAAAAATCTTTTTAAAATTATAGGCCTATTTCACTGACTTGTATATTTTCAAAAATACTTTTTAGATAAATATAACATCATATGTGATTTCTAATTTGGATTTAGAAAAAATATAAGTACTCTCAATGCAATTGTTATCTAGAAATATGAAGAAAATATATTATATGAAATTCAACTCATCCAATGTTCTACATCTAAATATAGCTGGTATTAATATTAATTGTGTAAAAAAAAAATGTGTAGGTGTAATAATAGATCAGAAGCTAAACTTGAAATTAAAAATAACAGCAATTAAAACAAAACTATATAAAATAATATGGATTTTTAAAAATGTAAAATAACTCTTTGATTTTAAAACGTTAATATTATTATATAATTAATTAATTTTACCATATCTAAACTATTGTAATATTATATGGTGAAATAAATATAATTCTTAAATTAATGATGTATATAATTAAAAAAAAAAGGATTAGAATAATATTTAATAAACCAAAACTTACAAACACGGATACTCTTTTTATACAAGCAAATATATTAAAATTACCTGACTTAATTAAATATCAAACATGTAATGTTATGCATAATATATACCATAACAATGTTAGTCCAAACTCTAGCTTATCCAATAAGAAAATCATACCATACAATACACGAACGAAACATGAACTATACTATCATTTTACTTCAACAAATAAATGTTTATATACACTATACATTAAAGGCCCTAATATATGGAATACATTTAATGATGAGCTAAATGAAATTAAACTACTCAATATGTTTAAAAATAAATTCAAAAACTATCTCATCTTGAACTAGTATATTTTAATATATGTTATCTATATTTTTCAGTATTAATGGTCTAGTATATATCACTTATAGGGTTTATATGACTTTTTTATCTACATTTCTTCAGTATTATTGGTAATTTATTTTATAATTCTTTTAGTTTTTATATATTAGAAAAACACATTTATTATAAATTGTACATAATAACATATTTTAATGTACATGAATTTTAATTTCCAAGTCTTTTAGTTCTTAATCTGCTTAGTTTCTTATTCTATTAGTTTTATTTTTATTTTAGAGCATACATTCAATTATAATTATCAATATACTTTATTTGATTTATTTATCCTTTTTTGGTTAATTGTTTTAAATAATTGAAATGGTGTAATCTTTAACGGTAATATGATGATTTTTTAAAAAGTTCAAATTTTATTATTATATTATTGTAAAAAGGAAGTGAAAACTTATTATTGTATTTACGAACTGTTTAAAATTAAAATGAGTTGATAACTAAAAAAGCCGCAAAGGCTTCTTTATCTTCCCTGGGGTTTACCGAATCTGATACTATACCATACCATACCATATATATATATATATATATATATATATATATATATATATATATATATATATATATATATATATATATATATATATAATACTACTATTTATTTATTGTAATCTCATACATATATTTATATATATATATATATATATATATATATATATATATATATATATATATATATATATATATATATATATATATATATATTTAATACAATACAAATTAAATATATATATATACAATATATATATATATATATATATATATTTGATACTCATTTTAGTATTTATCTTAACCCAATTCACAATCTGTTTCATTAGAATACATCCACCGTGTATTATAACAAGTTAAACACAATACTCTATAATATTGTCATAATTAAACAGTTAAGTAGGGTAGATATCATTATATAAATAATACAATAATAATATATAAAATTCCATAACTATAGTATATATATATATCATATATATATATATATATATATATATATATATATATATACAATAATCTTATTACAAACACTTTTAGTATAAATATTATAATACATAGTATGTATATACATTATTATTTATAATATAATCAATGAATTATAGAGTAACCCCAATATAAACACATAGTATTTTATTAATTATAATTATGTTTTCATATTACTTAAATATAAATATTTACATTTTCATAATATTTATTTTAAATGGTAAGAACTATATTATAGAAATTTATAACACCAAACTGTTCAATATACTATAGAATTATAAATGATATTACATATAATATAACGCAATATAATATATTTTAATTAGTAATATGTTAAATTACATTACTTATATATTTACTCCTAATATGCGTATGTTATAAGTTATGGATGTTATTTATTAATAGTTATTACATACTAATATGTTCTCCATGTACAAAATACATTTTATACTATCAACAATCAGATCTGACTCAGATATTGTGTTGAAACCTTTTGGAATATAACGATAGAAAATTAATAATGAATCTTAAAAGACAGAAAACTATATAACCAAATTAAAATAGTACACATTATTCTAATAAGTTATTTAGAATCAATTCTATATATATATATATATATATATATTATAATTTAATACATTCTAATTATATAAGTTATTAATTTACCTGTATAGTGAACTTCCAGAGCTATCTGAAATGAATATTAATGATTATAAATATAATGTATATAATAAAATATGTTAACAATAACATATTGAAAATAATACATATAGCAATAGGAATATAATATATATGTATATATATATATATAAAGTTATATTTTGTAAAGTTCAATTTATAAACAATGAATTTAAATTAATATATAATAATACAGATAAAAAAATCTATAATACAATGACAAAATATTATAAATATAAATGAATCTTTTAAATATAGATGAATATAATGAAATACATTATAAAGATACAAGCCTATCAATGATATTATTAAATATACGAAGTTTTAATAAAAATATAAATAAATTATTAATATTTATCGATAACTTGACTCATAAACCTGATATTATTATACTAACGGAAACATGGCTTACTTATAAAGATTACGCAGATATATATTTCCCTAATTATAATATTTTTATAAAAAATAGAATATTATCCAATAAAAAGAGAGGCGGAGGTGTACTTATATTAGTTAGTAAACTGATAGAATGTTGCATAATTGAAGACCTTTCTTATTCTATAATGGATTATATTGATATTATATCAATTAAAATAATTATTAATTCTAATGATTTTAAAATTATATCATCTGTTTACAGATCACCTGATTATAATGGAAATGATTTTATTAATTTATTGTTTAACTTATTTCATAAATATATAAGTAGAGAAATGTATATTTGTGGTGATTATAATATTAATTTATTAAATATTACTGTGTTATCTAACTCGTTTAAAAATATATTGATCCAATTAGGTATATCTAATATAATTGATATGCCCACAAGAATCACCCAAAATTCAATATCAAGTTTAGACAATATTTTTACAAATTGTTCTGATGTAATACAAGGTGTAATACATACAGATATTAGCGATCATTCATTAATATTTTGTATTTTTAATTATAATCTATTTATTAAAAGAAAGGATCAATATACATATTCACGAAATATTAATGAATTACATTTACATAATCTAAAATTAGAACTAGGTACAATACATTGGAATACCATTTTAAATAATCAGAATTGTTGTGAACTATACAATACATTTATTGATATATTAACTAAGAGTATTAATAAGCACTGTCCTTTTATTAAAAAAAGAATTAAATTGAATCACAATTTTAATCCATGGCTAAATAATAAATTAAAAAATGCAATAAAAAGAAAAATAAATTATATACAAAATACAAAATTAACAATTGTCCTTGTATATTTGGTAAATATAAAAAATTAAAAAATAAAATTAATAAACATATTACAATTTAAAAAAATAATTACTATAAACATCTTTTTACTGCAAATACACAAGAAGAAAATTGGAAAGTCATTAATAAAATAATAAAACCTACAGACTCGGATTATCCAAATACTTTCATAGATAATAATATTAAAATGAATGAAAGGTACGAACAATGTAATGCATTTAATGAGTATTTTTCGAGCATTGGAAGTAAAATAAATAATTCAACTAATAATATAAATAAAAATGATGTTAAAGAATTTGTATCTAATAATTTTAATAGTTTTTACTTTTTACCAATTGACAATGATGAAATAATTAAAGTGACTAAGAATATTAATTCAAAAAGATCATTAGATATAAATAATCATGACATGACCTTAATAAAAGATATTATTCAATATATTTTAGAACCATTGAAAAAGATATTTAATTTAAGTATCCAAACAAATACATTTCCTGACAATATGAAAATTGCAATTATTAAACCTTTATATAAAACTAATGATAAACAACAAATATCCAATTACAGGCCAATTTCATTACTACCACAAATATCTAAAATTTTTGAAAAAATTATTTTTCATAGATTATCAAAATATATATTTAAGCATAATATTATTAACAAAAATCAATATGGTTTTGTTCCCAGATCAAATACAACCTTATCATTATTAAATATTCAGCATTTCATTTTACATAAACTCTCTCAAAAAAAAAAAGTAGCTACTATATTCTTAGATCTCAAGAAAGCATTTGATGTAGTTGATCATGATATTTTACTTGCTAAATTGGAATGTATAGGGTTTAGAGGTGATACAAATTTATTTATTAAAAGTTATCTTACAAATAGAAATATTATAACACGAATTGATAATACTCTATCATCTAGAAAGATTATTAGATATGGAGTGCCGCAAGGATCTGTTCTGGGACCTCTACTATTTATTATCTTTATAAATGACATATCAAATATTTTTAATAATGAACAAGTAAATAATATTAATATCAATTTATATGCAGATGATACATCTATAACTATATTTGCTGAAAATGATACATTATTAACATATTATTTGCAATATTACATGGATAAATTAAAAAAATGGTTTGATATAAATAAGCTTAAGTTAAATATCGAAAAAACAAAAATATTGCCATATATAAATTCTGGTATATTAAAAGATATAACAATAGATAACATTAAAATCGATATAGTTAATAATTATAAATTTCTTGGGATCTACTTAGATTCCCAAATGACCTACAAAAAACATATAAATTATTTATCGAATAAATTGTCAAAAATTATATATACTATAAAAAAAATATCTTTTTTAGATACAAAAAATTTAATTTTGTTATATAATTCGTTCTATTTATCTAATTTATCATATGGGATTGAAGTATGATCAAATACTTATAAATCAAATATTACTAAATTAATTATGTTACAGAAAAAAGTTATAAGAATTATTAATAAACAAATAATAGATAAATCAAAATTACCATTAATACGTCTAACACATACTGGTCCTTTTTTAAAAAAAAATAATATTTTAAAATTTGAAGATCTAATTATATATAGAAACACATTATTAATCTATAATTTCTTAAATAATAAATATAAATTAGATTATAACTCATATTTCAAGTTAAATAAACTAAAAAATAAATTTATTCTACTACTTATGAAATCAAATAAATTAAAAAATACAATATTTTTTAAAGGACCAAAGTTATATAATGAATTAATGTTTAATAATCTTTTACGAAAAAAGAATATTAATAATGTATTTATTCTAAAAAAAACATTAAAATATTCATTTATAAGTAAATATTAGTTTTTTTTTTTTTATATATTTTATATATTTTAATATTTATTTTTTTTAATATTTATATTTGTTTTACATCTTGTTTCGTTTATTGTTTTAAATATTGTTTTAAATTATTATTGGTATTATTAGTCATCTGTATTTTGACAAGAATGTTGCGCCATTGCTTGTATAATTTATAATATGATATTTTGAAATATCATACATTATACATGTAGTATTCTATTTTTGAAATACAAAATTTATTTTTTTATTTTTTTATTTTAAAGACCGTGAATCCCCTTAGTAACAAATATTAATATTTAAAATAAAAAATATATATATATATATATATATATAAATACTTCCAAATATAATACTGATATTTTTAATATGCATACTATCTTATTTAAACATATTAATGATGAAATAAGTCCTATTTTATCACTTTTATTTAACAGATGTATTAATGAGGGATTATTTCCAGATGAATTTAAAAAAGGCTAAAATAAAACCATTGTACAAATCCGGTTCTAAAAATTATATGTAAAATTGCCAATATCTATTTTACCACAAATATCTAAATATTTTGAAAACATTATTAAATATTCTTTAATTTTTTAATTTAATATATATATATATATATATATATATAAATTATATATTAACATAAATCAAATCGAGATGGGATGGTATACTTGTCATTACATAATTCGTTATATCGAGGTTTACATGCGAAATATACAATTGTTGCTGTAGATGTTATTAAAATAATGTATTACTTTTAAATTCATAGATGAAGTTTAATTATATTATATAATTAATTACCATATATAATTTATATATGATATGTATACTATATATATATATATATAAATATTAATTGTATATACTATTATTTCATTGATTATAAAATATATTATCAAATAATAACATCAAATTAGTACCAATTCCAGTAACTAAACAAATAATAACTTATCACATGGGTCGCTTATTTAATAGAATGACGAGAACGTAACAACAATAAACAAACTCGTATAATAAAATAAATTCGTAATGATATATTACAAAAATAACAAATTTTATAATATAAATAATAAGTATACATCCCATTATATATATGAAAATATTATTTATTAATGTTATTAATTTAATTAAATGCAAATAATTATTACAACAATTTTACTATTTTACTCACTTCCGTATATACTGATTAGTAATGGTAACCATGTAACCAATTTGTTTAGACACTGCGATCAACATCAGAAATGCGTTTTCGGCGGTGTATCATATATTACTTATTATAAACTATATTAAATAGATGTGTTTTCAATTTGACTTAAAGGTGTGGTCAGAAACTATAGATATAATTGAATGAG
The DNA here is from genome assembly GCA_964019155.1 of Osedax fenrisi. Taxonomy (NCBI): domain Eukaryota; kingdom Metazoa; phylum Annelida; class Polychaeta; order Sabellida; family Siboglinidae; genus Osedax; species Osedax fenrisi. The sequence continues at coordinate 13,028,975 of OZ025244.1, read as the reverse complement.
GTAGGGAGTTCCATAGTTTATGTGCTATTATAGAAAAAGAAGATTCCTGTTTTTTATTAAGTGATAAAGTTATTGGTATATTTAGTTTGTATTTATGTATTGTTCGTTGTGGTCGGGATGACTTGTAATTCTTAAGTATTTCAGTAAGATAGTCAGGTTTGTTATTATGGGTGGCATGGTGGGTCAGTAGGAGTAATTTGTATTGTATGCAGTAAGGGATGGGTAGCCAGTGAATGGATTTCATATAAGGTGTGATATGTTGTCGTGAGCATTTTTATATCCTGAAAATGGTTCTGATGTCTTTATATTGTAATTTAGTGAGCATTTTGATAGTATGTGCTGGGAGTGAATTTAAAGTAGAGTTACAGTAGTCAAGTCGGAGCAGTATTAAGGAAGAAAATAGTAGTTTGGTAAGTTCAGTAGTTATGCAAGGTCTAATAAGTCGGATTGTATGTAAGGCCTAATTAATGGACTTCGATATATTAGTTATATGTGGTAGATAATACAGATTTTGGTCAAGTGTGAGTCCGAGGTTTATAGCTTGGTTAGATTATTCTATAATGTGCTTATTGATAATAATAGGTGGTATTGAATGATGTCCTGGGGATGTATTTATTAATAAAGCTTTTGTTTTAAGGCTATTCAATAGTAAGGAGTTATTTGAAAACCATTTACTAATGCCATTAATGAATTTATTTATAATATTTATGTTATTGATTGGGTCAGGTAAATTACAGTATATCTGATTGTCATCCGCATATGAGTGAAAGTGTATATCGGGGTATTCGTCAAGTAAGTAAAGTAAAGGGGAAATACATATATTAAAGAGAATTGGACCTAAAACAGAACCTTGAGGTACACCATGAGTTGTGTGGCGGGGTTCTGTTATGGCGTTATCTATACATATAGAAAAGGATCTGTTAATTAGGTAGGATGTAAATCAACTAATGAAAGAATCTTTAATACCAATGTTCTCTAATCTTCGAATAAGAATAGTATGGTCTAACGTATCGAATCCGACGACAAGTCAAATAGAATGAGTATGGTAGGAGTATATTTTGGAAATAGTAGTATATTGTTTAAAGTATGGAGTATTACAGTTTCAGTGCTCTTGTCCATTGTATAAGAACTTTGTAATGTATGCAGTATTTAATTATTATTTATATATGTTCTAAGTTGTTTAGCAATTATTCTTGATATGAAAGAAAGGTTGGATATGGGATGATAATTAGAAAGAGTTGAGCTATCAATGGACTGGTTTTCAGGGATGTGAATTACATGGGCATATTTCATGTGGGATGGGAAGATACCTGCAGTTAGTGAGCGATCGATAATTTTTTTGTAGAATGGAGAAAAAGGGATGAAAGATAATGTAATAAACATAATGGAATTGGATATAGTTTAAATGTAGATTTAACTGTTAATAAAGATTATTGATATTGATAATGGTTGGTAATGAAAAAGTGGAAAGTGAGTATATTGGGCTTGATATTGGTGGGATGCAGGGTCGAGGGAGTGTATCTATAATTTATGATGTTTTTATGTAAAAGTAAGAGTCAAAGTTAGTCGAATTAGTTAAAGGGGACTTATCGGGCAGTATTAGTTTTGTCAGTTTTCCTAGTAGTGTTGATGATATTATAATTAATTTCTTAGTATCATTTCCAACTGATTTAATTTGATCTATGTAATATTAATTTTAGCAGTTTTTATTAATTTAAAACAAGGATATTTGCACAGTTGTAGTTAGGTTGGGTTAAGTTTTAATTTGTGTAGGTTTTTTAAGCTGCATTACTTCCCGAGTTAGCCTATAAAAGCATATTGATATATGTGTGTGTGTGGTCATACATATTTTTAGTGTATGTTATTTTCGATGTTGTGGTTAGGTTGGATTAAGTTTTAATTTTTGTAGGTTTTTTAGGCTGCATTACTTCCCGAGTAGGCCTATAAAAGCATATTTATTTATAATGTTATTGTCACTGTTGTGTTTAGGTTGGGTTAAGTTTTAATTTGTATATGTTTTTTAGCTGCATTACTTCCCGAGTGAGCTTATAAAAGTATATTTATTTATATTGTTATTTTCAAAGTTTTGGTTAGGTTGGGTTAAGTTTCAATCTGTGTAGGTTTATTTTAGCTGCATTACTTCCAGAGTGAACCTATACAAGCATATATATTTATATTTTTATATAAACAGTTGTGATTAGGTTTAGTTAAGTTTTAATTTGTATAGGTTTTTTTTAGCTCCATTACTTCCCGAGTGAGCCTATAAAAGCATATTTATTTATATTGTTATTTTCATGGAATGCCTACAATGTGTAAACGCATATGTTCACGTTTATTCGAACGTACTCGACCAAGAAGTGCCGGAATACAATCTACGAATCGTCGATATGGCAGTACCAGCTGGAGTCGACCACTCCAATGCACCAGTTGACGCGGATGAAATTGCCGTTATATTCGACACGGACAAAGTTAAGTTTCGTGACTTAATACTCAACTTAAAATGCGAAGTTTTGTTATAATAAATACATTATGAAATTATCATTGTTTTTGTTATTGTTTCATGTATATATATGTGTGTCTGTATATTTATGTGTATTATAAATAATCTATAATATACTCTATATATATTAATAAAATGTATATATGAATAATACTTTTTATTAATATTATTTCAGATGTATATTATATAATATGTTACATTAAATAATTGTTTAACTTGTAGTTCGATATAATAAAACTCCTTTTGCATAAACATTTATATTTTTCCCGAAGTAATACATTCTATCTTTAGAGATACACCTTTTTGAGAATCTAACCTATAATAATATTATATTTAAAGTTTAATATTTATACAGTTATAAAATAAATAATATAAATAAATTATATGTAATATAAAAAAATCGATTATATAATAATACAAAGTATTGTTATATAATCGAATCTATTAACATTTATGATCTATTCGATAATATTGATAATGATAAATGTCTATGAGTGATCATTCAAAGTAAAAATTAAACGTTCATTAAACTCGATTTAAACTTTCATTGTATTGTCGAAATAGATAACCTTTGTAACGTTATTTATGATCCAGTATAACAATAACGTTTATATATAAACGTTCTGTATATTCTATATTTTGAAAAACATTTTATATTATTGATATGTTTATAATACTATATTTATTAGAGGGGAGCTGTTCGTATTAATATTTAACTTGTAATTACTTATATATTATAAATTATATTAGAATTACATATAAGTTTATTTAAAATATAGGTGTAAATTAATATTATTGGTAAGAATTATTTTTAAATAATAATGTATTTAATAATATGTCTATGATAATATCATTATAATTATATCACTTTGTTTGCACTATATTTTCTTGTTATCGATTCATTATATTATCCTTAATATATATATATATATAATACTTTTAATACAAAAGATCATTGTGATTTTCAATATCTAATGAACGTTTATACATTTTTTATAAAGGTTCATTATAAAAATATATTTTAAGAACGTTTAGGTTAAATTTCATAATATTAAAATATTAAATGTGCATTAGACTCTGAAAGTGTTAAAGAAAGTTTACTTTTTAATGTGTTAGTTATATATATATATGATTGGCATTGTATTTATTCTGATATTGATTTTAATTAAATATTTAATACTTTCACTACCAATTTAATACAATTATATAATAGTAATTATATTTCTATACAAGTAAAAGAAAACACTAAGCAAAATAAACTATGGTTATATTATTGCCTTATTACATGAATAAAAAATAAATAAAATGTATAACTAAATAATAAAATATATATATATATATATATTATTCATCTAAAATATATAATAATCATAACAGTAGTAAAAATACATGGTCTATATTATTAATTTAATAAATAAAAATACAAAAGAATGAAGGGTTGAGTTCTCCTACAACGAAGAATTTAATAATTACTTTATTAATATATGGATCGATTTATCTAATAAAATTAAATCTAATACATATAATATTGATATATACTATACATACTAAATACTATATACTACCATGAAAACTAATAATAAAAGTAAATTATTTCTATTACCGACATCTATATATGAGATTAAGAAGGAAATATTTAACTCAAAACTTAAATATAGTACTGATTACAATGATATAAATATGTATTTAATTAAATAAATTAGTAATGAAATCAGTCCAATATTATTATATTTATTAAATAGAGCTTTATAATTTGTATAAATCTGAAGGAATTTTTGCTGATATATTAAAAATTACAAAAATTATACCAGTATATAAAAAAATGTGATAGAATAAAACCTGAGAATTATAAGCCTATATTATTATTACCTCTATTTTCTAAAATTGATGAAAAATTTATTAAAAATAGATCACTAGAATTTTTGATTACATTCAATATACTTATTAATTATCAATATGGGTTCAGAAAGCATAAACAACAGATGACGCTTTAGCTTATGTTATTGGATCTTTATATGAGTATCTAGAACATTTAAATAAATGTGCTACATTATCAATAGACCTAAGTAAATCTATCAATACATTAGATCATAATATATTACTGATAAATCTTTATATTTATGGTATTAGAGGAACTTAAAAGTTATTTATCTAATAGAATGCAATATGTTATTCATAATGGTAGGATATATATCCTAAATGATCTATCAAATATATATCCTGTTTTTAAACTAATTTTATTTGCTGACGATACAACTTTAATTTTTAATGATAAATCTATTATAACTCTTGAAAATAAAATAAAACATGGCATTGGTAAATTATATAGCTGGTTAAATATTAATAAATTATCCTTAAATATTGATAAAACTAACATTTTATTATTTAATATCAGAAATACTAATGAAAATGTTAAATTAAAATTAAAATTTATGATACAGATATTAAAATAGTTAACAAATTTACATTTCTTGGAATAATTATTGAAAATAAATTAGACTGGAACAGCTAAATAGATTATTTATGTTCAAAATTATCAAGAGCTATTGCTATTTTAAACAAATTTATATTCAAATTAAATAATAAATCATTATTATTAATGTATAATGCATTTTTTTATTCCCATTTAAATTACTGCTCTCATATTTGGGGTAATACTTTTATTAGAAAACTCAATATAATTTATATTTACAAAAAAGGGCACTAAAAAGTATATATAAAGGTGATAAAATGTACAACAAATTTTATACACAACATAATTATTTAAAGTTTACTGATAGTATTAAATTAAATACTGCAACAGTTATGTTTAGAGCAAGACATCATTATAGGCATCAAACTTACCGAATATAATCAAGGTTAAGACTTATGATAGATTTTAATAATTTTTGATACTCTTTTATAGATTATAATTAGAACCCTATGAAAACTTTTTCGTTTATCTAGTTCATGGCTACAGTTGTGGAAAAATTTAACAAAATATTTAAGAATTAAAAATAGTATATATATACATTTAGTACTAATTATAAAAAAGGTTTTCATAAATTGTATGAAGATATTTAACTTTTATTAATATCTAACTTGATAACATATATAACTAATGATATTTATTATTTTTTAAATTATTTTTAATTACATTTATATTAATTGACTACTGCTATTAATTGAACAATGACACTTTTTATATTGTTTTAGTTTTATTTTTGTTATTTATATTTATTTTATTTATTTTTTGACATAATATAAAATTCCAAAAACATGTTCATGTATTTTTACATAATATTAAATAACAATCTTCACTATAAAAAATATTAATATAATAATTAATTACTTTTTGGTTTCATTTTTAAAATTATTTTCTTATAAATTACAAAACATATTTTACTCTTTTTACAATCATGACTTAATATAAAATTAATAACAACAACACATACTTTACATTATTTTGACAATCTATAAAAATTAGGAAAATTGTGAACTATTTAATTATTATAAAAAATTGAAAATAAATGTGTATACTAATTAAATTTAATTTAGAGCATAAATTACAAAAATATTTGTCATTAATAACATAATTACGTATTGAATTATTATTGTGTATTAAATGTATTTATATTTTTATGTTAACATATATATTTATTTACGTTTTGTCGAATTATTAATTAGTTTTGTTTTAAGTATTTTATTTTATATTAGTTATTTTATTGTATATGTGTTACCTTAAATTGTATTTATTACATGATGAATGAGGAGTTTAAACAAATATATTCTATCGATTTTAATAGTATTTATAATACAATATTACCTTTATAAAAAAGTTATTAAATAAATTTACATAAATTTAAATCTATAATATCACATTTAATAATGTTAATTCTATTTTATATTGTGTTTTTTAACATGACGGAGTGCACTACGTCAAATATCCTGTCAAATATCCTGTCAAATATCCTGTCAAATATCCGAAAATATCATCCATGGATGATATTTTTGTGTTAATGTGGGTATGGTACGTATCGAGGAAAAGGATATACTTGTAGTAGAGGAAAGTATTGCCAGTGTTCTTATTCTTGGAACAAATATGATCGTTACGGCATTGGAATTGACGCACCCATATCCCCGAAGTTGATACATCATCTATCCTAATTATGTTCAATTATTGTTGTATTTTCTGGATATAAATTTAATAATTTATTATCTCTGATTTTTTATAATTGTATTATCCTAATAGAAAACTAAATAATTAAATTTGTATTGATAATTTTGTTCTTTTTATTTTGTATATAATTTTAATAACTTTAAATAATAAAATTTTATTTTATTATATTTATTTAATTTTACTTTTACTATACTTTTCTTCTCATGAATATTATTTAGGAAAGTGAAACGGGTAAACGACTAAATAATCATCGCGCTTCTTCATTTACCATGCATACATTCTGATATATATATATGTATATATATATATATATATATATATATATATATATATATATATAGTAATACAAATACAATTGTATTATCCTAACGTAATTATATCCTATTATTTTTTAAATAAATATTTTTGACTTTTAATACTTAAAAAGCCATATTATAATATGAATATTTCTATAAATAGAATATAATTATTAACGATAATATTATGATTAAATTTGAAATTAAAAATGTACTGAATATAATATATTAAAAATAAATTATATTTTTTTGTAAATTCAACTAATATACAATTATATAGTATATTATACAATATATATATATATATATATATATATATATATATATATATATATATATATATATATATAGTATGATGTGTCTCTATGGAGACTTAAAAGAACTTAGTTCGAAATAGTTCTAAAGAGTTCGATATATTGTATACTATAGCATTTTGTTAATTCACATACCTAATATACAATATATATACTTATCCATTAGGAAATAAGTATATAGTGTATTATATATTTTGCAGGCGACAGCATAGAAAAGATAATTATCTTCATCTGAAGCCTTTTAGAGGAAACAATAATATAATGAATTTAATAATTCACATGAATTATATATATACAATCTTTCTTCTAATAAATATTATTATTATTATTATTATTATTATTATTATATACTATATACTATTATTTATAATGACTAATATCTAATTATTTATAATTATACTTATGTATAGTTTATTATTATAAATGAAACATATATATATATGTGGGTGTGTGTGTTTTGGTTGATATTTTTATAATTTTATATTCTGTTTAATATTTTCTATTAATAATATATTATTGTAATACCATTGATTTTAGGGTAACACTATGAATTACAACAATAGCACAATATCCGTTACATTCTGTGGTAGTAATATCTTGATCTACTATATTATGTAATATATATGTATAGGATGTATAAAGTTATATATTAATACTAATATAGTTATTTAGTATATTATAATAATCATAATTAAGATAAATATATAATATTATTTAATTTAAATACTATATAATTTTTAAGTATGCTAGTATTACATATATGTAATAGTTATATATAATTAATTAAAAATTAGTTGGGTAGAAACATATTTATATTAAATTATTAAGTTAATTATAACCTACTATTTTTATTATTAAATAATTATTATTAATTATTTAATTACAATATTTAATTAATTATTAATGTATTATATAGATACATAGTTATAACAAAATATGTTATTTTTATATTTCACAATATTATAATTTTATATATTTATTTAAATAATGACTCTTCAAGGATATTCCAATACCCTATTAATAAATACTACATTATATACATAATATCACTAATATTTGTTTTAAATACAATTCTTCATCAGTAAATTAGAAGTATTAAAACGTTTATAATAGTGTAATAGTTAAACATTATAATTACAATTATGTATATTCAATGTTTATATTTTTAGAAAATTCAAATTTTAAAAGTATGAAGAATCTAAATTACTCAAATCGGACTAATATATAAAAAAAATACTTTTTGTATTAAATAATTATAATTTTTAGATATATATATATATATATATATATATATATATATATATATAACTCAGAAGGGGTTAAAATTAAAAAAATATATGGAATATTATAAATGAATTTTTCGACCTCTTCATCATGGTATTGAGCTACACTAAATAACATATAATAAACACAAACTAATAATAAAAATATGAATAAAATATTAAAATAAAACTAATAAAAACAATAAAATAAATTAACTATAAAATTCAACGATCGGGCTTCTTGAAATTATCATATTGGCATTTCCTCGGTGCATGGCGACAGACATTTTTTATAAATCCAGTTTATGGATTTATCTCTATTTTCCTTATGCTTATCAGCCCATCGTTTAGTAATACATCTAATTAAGTAATAACGTTAATACCCAAGTACCAAATATTTCAGAAATGAAAGAGAGAAAAATAATACCAGCATCATGACAATTATTAAAATTGTTCTCATCTTTAGATTTTTCACTCTCACCAGCTGCAAAACCAACCTCAATTACCGCTCTTAAAATATTAGTGTTATTCAGCAGAGAGAATGTTATTAGCATTTATATAACACAAAGATACAATCTTAGAAATTGAAAAATACCATCTATGTATAATGAAATTGATAAATTTTAAATAAAAGTTATGTCCTAGCTTACATAATATAGATACGCTGCTGGAGCTATGTTATATGCAGAAATAATCCTAAGACCACCTTCACGGATTGGAAGATTAGCCTGACACCGCGAGTCTTCATCCAAGCTAGATTGGCAAATTTCTTCAAGCGATTTTCTAAATAATTATCATATTTATTAATATAGTTCAATATGAATTTAGTATGGGAAGTTCTAAAAACATAGATAATTTTACAAATACCTGCACCTGAATAATTGAGGGCTAGTTCACACTGTGGTTTATCCATTTGTAAAATTACCAATGCAATTTAATACAATCATTAACTTTAATATTCATGTGGTTATTTATATATTTGGAAGTACCAATTGATGAACCGAATAGTAAATCAATTCCTTCTACATATATCTTATTCATTTAATCAGGAAATATATCCCTATGAGATTTCATCGACATATGGACACCAAATTTCACGTTTGATAAAGTTAATTTCGAGACCTAACTCTGAAGAAACTTGTATAATAGTATCCAATGTTAATTTTACTTCATTTATATTTCCTATTATAATATCATCATCTAAATAAAATAATGATAGGTTCAAATTAGGAAATTTTGTAATAATTATATCAGTAAGTATTTTTAAAGCTAATGAAAATAGTAATGTTCCGAGAGGATCACCTTGCTGAACACCTCTGGAGCTTAGAATAAACTCATTGCCTATGAATAATTTAGATTCTAGGATAAGAGTAAATAATGTCCAATTTATAAGGACTGGGAAATATTTATCAAATTGGCTAATGATCAATTCCGAGATATAAGATTAAATGCATTCTTAAAGTATATTTTTAGATAACATTTATCAGTATAACTAGAATATATATACCAGCTAGGGATCTTAATGAATGCACATTAATTTCTCATCCACCATTCAAACCTACGCCTAACTGTGTAGGAAATAACAACATTTATTCTTCTTTTTTAACTGGTGCATTTAGACATTTATAAACAAGTCTTCTTAAAATTTCACTAACTTAAATGAGTTGTATGCCTCCATCTTATTTTGTCAACGGATAAAGATTAGCACCGCAGAAATATTGAGCAATATTATGACTAACTTTTCCAGCTGCTAATAGATTTACTATATCAGTAATAGCCTTAATCAAATATTCCTGTTTCATAGGGGTTATACTACGTTTCATGAAGATGGTAAGGGGGGAAGTTTACTTGGACCCGCACCACTAGCTACATGAAAAGAATCTAACATAAACATCACAACCTTAGTAGTAAACTGAATTGATAAATTAGTTTGCGGAGAAGGAATAATAATTGGATATAGACTTTTTATGTTCCGAATATTTATCAGCTTCACGCTTAGACTCAGACCAGAGAAGATAATGTTCTCCAGAAATCAAACGTTTTAAAAGATCATTTAAGATACGAGCGCTTTGACATTTTTTATTTTTACCTGACCGAGTTGGGAAATATAAAACAGCTCTTGGAAATAGCGTTAATAAGCGAAAGTTCATTTCAATTGGATTTTGGGAAATATTTCTGAATAAGGTAGTCAAAGCGTCGGCAAATAATGTTTTCTTATCAGAACTTTACAATTAAGTTTTTCATTAATTTCTGGAATTTTACAGTTGGAAGAAATATTAGTATCCGAATTAATTAGTAAATATTCTAAAATAGGGTGAATCTGGGATTGATTTTGATTATGTGCTGAACAATAGGATTTTTTTACATGATTCGCAAAAATATCTATTAAAAGATTTATAATATTTATCAGGTAAATTTTCATCACGGATTTTATGAGAATTAACATGTATGTGTAGAGTCATCGAGTTAGAAAAATTGCTAGTACAATGTGTAATAGGAAATGTCCTAGGACATTAGAAAGTTTTAGATAAACTAGAATTCATATTGATAATATATATCGGAATAAGAAATATTATACGGTAATACTATAGGCAAATAAAAAGTAAACTGTAAGTTTAAAACAGGTTTAAAATAAATATATAACAAAAATTAAATATTATAAGTCGGTGAATAAATAAACAAATGTAAATAATTTTTTTAAATAAATATATATATATATATATATAAATATATATATATATAAATTTATACATATACAAACATACACACACGCATATTGTTCATCGCACACACCAATATATATTAAAATAAAACAATATATAGTAAAAAAAAATAAAAATAATTTATATAAATACATATATGTAGGTATAATAGGTCAAATGTAATATTTAAATATGCAATTGAAAAATATTAATGAAATATACTATTATAAAGAAAATATAAATTCAAATACAAAAATAAATTAATTTACAATTTACAATTAATTTAATTGTATAGAAAATCGATATAACGTGATAATAAATATATTGGTAATAAATGTATTGGTTTTTTTTATTAAAATTTATTTTAATACATTACATAATATATAGCTTGTCATACAAAAATAAGTATACATAATAATAAATATAAATATATAGCATGCATGCTATATATTTATATTCTAAAATACTTCATGTTGTGTCTATATTTAAGTATAGCCTTGTATTGAATAATATTCATACTGTTATTTATAGGTTATACATCGATAATTAATATCCACAACATATATAAATAAAACCACTCACCTTTCAGGAAAACTCCCATAGTATTATGGAATATTATATTCATGTTTTAAATATTATATATATTTTGTATTCTTTATGAACGATTTATATTATTTTACTATATTTTTTAATATACTGATTAATATCATATTTAAATATAAATAATATTTTAAAATAATATTATTTTTAGGGTTAATAATTAAATTTAATTTCAATATAAAATAATATATGAAATAAAAAACTAACATTCTAATATATTCAAGCACGGTTCAGATTCAGATATGTTATTATAAATTACTATACATGATCTACAATATACTTTATTCTCGCTCACTAGATTAAATTAAATTAATTAATACATATGTAAAATATATATTTTAAATAAATAAATATATATACACTTAATTGTATATACTGTTGAAAAGTTATCAACTTGTTCTAAATTAAACACACACACATATATATATATATATATATTGTGATATTGTTATTAACATATATTGTTAATACCTATAGTCATATATCTAAATATTGTTTTAATTATTGATACCCCTTATTCTTTTTAACACAAAACAACATTTAAGTATACTGTTATCGAATCGCAATAATTATCACACATATAATATAATATTATAATTATAATTATTAAAGATATTCATGATCAATTTTTAATATTAATTTATTTTATAATATAAATATTAAAATTATAATCTTACAAACCCTAATATAGATATTAAAATAAATAAATGTAATAATATACTAAGTAAATTAAAAAAAAACAGATTCAAATATGTAATTTTTCAGATATATACATATGTATATATATATATATATATATATAACTATTATAATTCTGATATAAATGATTCAATTGAAGAATTTATTAATATTATACTATTTAATAAAGACAATTTTTCTTCCACTAAACAAATAAATTTAAATTCTGAATATAAACCATGGCTATCGCAGGGCTTAAAAAAATAAAAAGTTTGAAATTTATAAAAAAAATCATACAGCTTCCAATAATTCAAATTACAAAAAATATAAAAATTGTTTGAGTAAAATATTAAAAAAAGCAGAAAATCATTATTATAATACTTTTTTTCGACAAAATTAAAATAATTCTAAAGTAATTTGGAATAAAATAAAATTAATAACAAATAGAGGTAACAAAATAACTGATAACAATATCAACTTAGATTATTATAAATGTAATACATTTAATATTTTTTTTTGTAATATAGGTGATAAATTAGCGAGTCAATTATGTAATAACATTAATTATGATGATGTCACGAACTCAATACACAATCAACATAATTCATTATTTATTAAACCTGTAAATAAACAAGAAATTATTGATATTGTAACTACTTGTAATTCGAAATAAAGCTTAGATTATCATAAATTATCTTTCAGCTATATTAAAAACATAATCATATCAATAAGCCAACCATTGACTATATTAATCAATAACATACAGGGTATATTTCCTAATTGTTTAAAGATAGCTAAGGTAATTTTGTTACATAAAGGAGGTAATTATGAAGATTCCTCTAATTTTAGACCCATATCAATAGTTTCACAATTTTATAAAATTATTGAAAAACTATTAAAATGTAGACTTAATAGTTTTATTTCTAAATATTCATTGATAAACACCTCTATATCTGGTTTCATGAATAAAATATCTACTGAAGATGCATTATTAGATTTAACTAATTCTATCATTACTAAAAAACATAAAATTACTTCGGTTATATCAATTGACATTAAAAAAGCGTCTGATTGTATAAATCATAACATTTTATTAAACATATTATGTAAATATGGTTTTAGAGGTCGAATTTTATCTTTATTAACTTCATAACTAAGTAATAGGAAACAATATGTTTCTAATAATAATGCATCTTCAAAACTTAATAGTATTAAATATGGAGTACCGCAAGGTTCGGTACTTGGCCCGATTCTATTCATTCTATACATTAATGATATAGTAAATATATCCAATGAATGTAAATATATACTATTTTCCGACGACACAACCCTTATGTTCTCTAATGAAAATAGTATTCAATTGGAGTTATCAATGAATAAGGTACTGTTAAATTAAGAAACTGGTTAGTTATAAATAAATTAACTATTAATTCAATTTATTATTACATTAGATAATATAAGTATAGCTCGGTCTAGGAGTATACAATTCCTTGGCTTAATAATTGATGATAAGTTGTCTTGGAAACAACAATTCAATAATGTTAAAAAAAACTATATTATGGCATTGCAACACTACGTAAATTAAGTAACGTACTTCCTACGTATATCATAAAACTTATTTATTATTCTATATTTCATTGCCATTTAACTTATTGTACCCATATATGGGGTAACAATTATTATTCAAAAATGAATGTATTACGTATTGCACAAAATAAAATTATAAGATTAATATTTAAATTGAAAAGCAGAATTAATACAACTAGTACTTATATTAACAATAAGATTATGTCTTTTGACAATATTATATTCTATAAAACATGTAAAATTATGTATAGAGTATTTATAAATGACTCTCATATCAATATACAAAATATGTTTCAATTAAAATTAAATAAATATTCAATGGGCAATAATAATACTTTATTTTACCCATGATCTATAATAATATTAATAAATTCCATACAGTTTATTACGGACCAGTAAGCTGGAACAGTCTTCCAGTATCAATAAGAGGAAGCAAATCCATTGATATATTTTTAAAACGATTAAAATTTGAATTTATTTTTATATGAATATCTAAATAAAATTAAGTTTATTTAAAATTTATTTTATTTTATTTTTTATATTGTTTTCTTGTGTTTTTTTATTATTTTGATATACTATTTATTGTTAGAGGCTATATCACTAATCATTGTTTATATCTTTATATGTGTATGTGTGTGTATGTATGTGTACGACGTATGCATACACTGTACGTGTGTATATATATATATATATATATATATATATATATAATGTGTTTCATATTATCAAGTGGAGAGCGGCATATGTGTGGTTGATGCTTGGTTATATGTCTCCGGGAGTAGGGATGTCAGAATTCTATCTTGTGGCGGAAGATAGATACTCACGACATAGGATTTGGTCGAACCTTTACCTGAAATCTGAAACTTCATGGAATCATCTTACACATATATGCCTCTCTCTCGCTGGTTATAGTTATTTATAGTTATGCATAGCCTCTAACCTACAATTTAAACTACAATTTAACTTAGAATTTATTTTATATTTTGTTTGTTTATTGTTTTTTTCTATTGTTTATTGTTTTTTCTATTCTGGTGCATAATTCATATAAGTCGTAGACTTCTTTATGTACCTTAAAGGAGCTATGTTTTATTATATTAACCAATAATTGTTTATTATATACACTGTTAAAAATTAACGTACAAAACTATCTTGAAATAACGTACAAACTCAAAAATAACGTACAAAATACGTTTAAACACGTATTATCAACTTTGTATGTTATTATTATAATAATAATGTACAGAGTCGATAAACATACTTATTTATATCTTGTACGTTATTATTGTATACTGTTCATATATAAACACTGTTATATATATGTGTATACCTATATACATATATATTTTATTATTCAATAAAAATGAATTATATACTTTCTTTTATGTTAAGGGGTAATACATATATTTATTCTTTCTATATATATATATATATATATATATATATATATAATTAGTAAAGTATACTTCATAAGCCTACTCACATACACAAAAACGTATACGTATATATATATATATATATATATATATATATATATATATTAACACGTTAACAGTCTTAATCTCAATGTTAACATATCATATGGTATGTTATTTTATAAATATAAGTTGTTATTATACATACAAATAACATTACGGTTATATTATATACCGTATATACCACATATATTGGTATATAAATTCATATAATATATTTAATAATATATATTTATAGGTATTTATATATAATAAGTTATTATTAATAACATTACAACTGATGTGAGATTTAAATGGTAACTTCACGTTAAACGTGTAAACATATATCCATCTTATACTGGCTACTGGTGACACGTATAACGTAATTCATCCATTTGACGCGTATTACTCGATAACTGAATTATCTATATAGTATACGATATATCGTATAATTATTTTGAAATTATACGTACACTTGATACAATAGATGCGCGTTTACTATATTTATATCGTATGGCGCTCTAGCCCGATCGACAAAGCGTTGGGGTCCTGATAAAAAGGTCGCTGGTTCGAATCCAAACTGAGGCATTTTATATAAAGTTCAAAACAGTCTTTAAATAACGTACAATGTGGTATTATAATAACATCAAAACTATCTTTAAATAACGTACAATACGGTATGGCAATAACGTTCAAAATATTTTTTAAATAACTTACAAAGCCGTTTTATAATAACGTACAAAGCCAGCATATTGTAATAACGTACAAAATTCATTTGAAATAAAAAAAGTCATTTGTACCTTATAAGGTACACTAAGGGGGATAAGCTTTGTACGTTATTAGAGATCATTTTGTACGTTATTTTTTAACAGTGTATATATTGTTTAATATAGGTTTATTATACCTAATAATGTTTCTTTAAAAAATAAATTCATTTCATTTCATTTTATTAATATGACTTTTAAAATTAAATCAATGTTAAGTATATACTATTCCTTATACACAAACATACATATACAATATAAATAATCATATGATAAGACATTCTGTATTAACATTTATTTTTAATAACAAAATTTATTTAATATTTTGTAAAGTTTAATTTTTAAATTGATATTAAATGAATATATATATATATATATATATATATTTTTATTAGTGATATTTACATATTTTAATTTTAAGTATAGGAATTTTATGTAACATATTATATAAACATAACACCAAAGAAATATAGATATGTTAGATAAATAGATGATCATATGATAAACAAATGTTGGGAAAATATAAATACTTGTAATTGTAATTATATTTAATTTGATATTATTTTAATTTTAATATTTAATACCTCTATAAATATAAAATATGCACAATAGTAATTGTGCTATTATAAATTAAAATTAAAACAAAATAATAACCAGCTAAAATAGGACTAACAATTAGAGCAAATAAGACTAAAAAAAGAAATTACAAACTGTATGACTGGATCAGCTAGAATAATAACCTTTAAATACGAAACTAATTCATTATAAAATTAAAAAATGTTTTTGGTAAACAGTTTGTTCAGAATATTTCATATATACTAACTATATGTAGTATATGCATATATGTCGTACAAACATTTATAAACTGAATTCAGTAAAAATAGTTAAATATATACTATTACTGAAAACACAACTATAGAAAATAATATCATGGGAAGCTATAGATATATCAAATAAGCGAAAGAAATTACAACAAATCATTCACAACCAACAATTGAAAGCATCAGAGGTCTAAAAGGAAACTTTAAATTTCTTATGAAAAAGAATAATCTGAATACATCCACAACAAATAAATGAAATACTATATGCTGTAAAAATCAAAAATTGGTAATAGCTTGGAAATAAATAATAGGTAAAAGAAATACAACTATTATGCAGATCAAGGATTACAGCGAAAAATAATAAATAAAGGTTACAACTATGGCATAAAAGTAGCCAATAATTACTGAATAATTCCCATGAATTATAGAAATGAAGAAATCTTAAGAATTGTGAAATGAATTAGACATCAATAAAATTCCTTTCACTTCTGATGAAATCTATAATGCTATGAGGATCATTAAAAATGGTAAATCTGTAAGTTTACACGAAATACCAGCAGAAGTCTAGAAGTTAAAATAATTTCAAAACATACTATTAAATTTCTTCAACAATCAGGATACTATAAATATGGGATAAAGGGTGTTTACTACCGTTTAAAATTAAAAGAAACTTAGACATTATTAAAAACTACAGAAGGATTACATTTACACAAATGCCGCAAATATCTACAATTTATTGTTACTAAATAGAAAATTATTGAAAACAGACGATTTTCTTAGAATAGTCAAAATGGTTTCAAAATAACAAATCCACAATCGGTAAAATACTAACTGCACGGCGTGTAATCGAAGGAGTAAAATAGAAGAATTTACCTACTTTATTACTTTTTATTTTTTCTCGAACGAATTTGATTCAATTGACAGAAATAAAATGAGAGACATAATTATCGCCTATGGTATCCTAATAAAAGTTATTAACGTTATAATGATATTATATATTAAAATATGCCCAATGATCAGATCACCTCATGTAAATATTACATTCTTTGAGATTACAACCGGTTTTCTGCAAGAAGATACTACCGTGCCATTTTTGTTTATAATCTGCCTTGATTACGTACTCACAAAATACATTGATTGTAATTCAGAACTAGACTTGACAATTACTGAAAAAAATATCACAATATAATATCCAGTCAACATAGCATATATAGATTCGCAGATGATATAGCCATTACTACATATAGCTTAAGTAAAACAAACGTTCTATTACATAGCATAGAAAGTCCGCTAATAAAATTCTAATTCATATTATGTCGACTAAACCAAGTACATTTCATTCAATCAAAATCATACTATGATAGATGTTATTAATAACAAGAACTGTGAAAATATCAGGCAAGTTAAATATTTTATATACCTTGGCAGATACATAAAATCTACATAAAATGATATACTCGTAAGAATTGAAAAATATTTGTCTTTATTAAACCAGATGACTAATATATGAAAATCTAGACTCTCAATAAATGTGAAGAGAAATATCTTCAGAGTATCAGAAGATTCTTTTTTAGTATATGGAGTAATTTTATGAAAATTGACATACGCATTGGAGTAGAAGATCAACGGTACTTACACGAACATATTATGAACCGCCCTGGATGTGTATTGAATATAGGATATGCTAAACAATAAGCTTTATGATAATATTGCAAGAATCACATATTTAATTGGAGGAAAAAGAATTCGATTCGTAGGACACTGCTGGATAAGACACATTTAGCTAGTTATTGATGTGCTACTATGGAAATCCACAAATAGTAGACATTCCCGAAGACGTTCTGCTAATATATGAACATATCATCTATTATACTATGACTTGGAAACACTGACCAATTTGATATAAATATAGAAACGTGTCAATGAATGCCGAGAAATTGTTTCCTAGTATACCCTATAGGGTTATATATATCATACATTTTATATTATAAGATCATACTTATTATAATAGTATAATATATATTTTTAATTATTCATTTATAATATAATATTTTGATAAGTTTATATACATATATTATGTATCATGTATCATATATGTTTACTAACGTATGTGTATATAAATGTAAGCTTATTGATACGGTTCATCACTTGGTAACAAGTTACTTAGTTAATTATTCAAACATTTATGCGGTTTTTCCACAATAATTTCTCAACCTACTCGTGTTAAAAACTTCGCATGTAGGCACTAGATTATATAATCTAATGATTTGTACATATTTGTTCACAAGCATATCACAAATAGATTTAACATACATGTCAATCACGTTTTAGATACAAATAAATATAATTGA
Organism: Osedax fenrisi; assembly: GCA_964019155.1. Taxonomy (NCBI): domain Eukaryota; kingdom Metazoa; phylum Annelida; class Polychaeta; order Sabellida; family Siboglinidae; genus Osedax; species Osedax fenrisi. Next base: position 13,009,490 of record OZ025244.1, on the reverse strand, counting down.
TATATGTATACTATATACTAACGATATGGTCTTCTCATATCAGGTATCTATAAATTAGTAATACGTGTGTGTATATATTTATATATTCATTAATTTATAGTTTACATTATATACACGATAAGTAAACTACTTATGGTGTATATAATGTATATATATATTATATATATATATATATATATAATAGTTTTTCTATCTATATATTATAATTATATATTTAACTAATTTACTTCTAACTGTATCATATTTAATTTAACATATTTATTAATTTTATTCAAAACAAATATTTTTAAAAGATTTGTCATAATTTATTCTAAGGGATTGAAAAATTAGATTTCCTGTTTTATGAATTATCGATAATTAGTCCAAGGAACTTCTTTTCAGATACTCGTACTAAATGTTTATTTTCAATTACTATTTAATTGTATATACTTTCAAAAAGGCATGCAGTGAGTATTAATAATATTAATTGATAATTTATTCGTACTTAGGTATTAATTATATCATTGATTGCTAAAAGTATTTTACTTTCAAATTTATTTGCTTTAGAATCATTAATTATAATATGTGTTTTATCGTCTAATAATATAAAATTATTATAAATGGAGCAGATAAGCATGTCATTTATAAATAACATAAAAAGGAGCCGTTCAATAATAGATCCCTGAAGAACATCACGCTTAGAAAATGTAAGATGATATTGAACCTATAGGTATTTTAAGTTATATACTGAGTTATGTCTCTAATATAAAAATTTAACTAGGATAGGTCATCAAATACTCCTATTTCATAATATTCATTCTTTGAAATGAAGATTTAATAGTTGACTCTGTAGAATAGTTTTATAAGTTAACAAATAGTCCAAAACATTTAACATAGAGATTAAAGTATTATGAATAATTTTCTGAAAGTTTTCTATAGCATAGAATACATATGCATTTCAGAAAGACAAAAGATACTACTAATTATGCTATGAAAATAAAATAAAAAAAGTAATCTGGATATAAATAAGTTGTCTAATTTTGTGATTATTTTTATATTATTTTATTTTTGTGATAAGATATACAAATAATAACGAATAATTACTATATTTAATGTAGCCATTAACAGAATAATAGGCGAACACATATATTTAGCTAATTTACCACCGATTTTTATAAAGTGATTATTAAATTTATTAGCTCTTATTTCCTCTTTAATTTCCTTTTCATGTATATTGAAGAGTAGTATTTGTGGATGATATTTTTGTATAGGATTAATTAGTGCATTTGAAATTTTATTTCAATGGAGTAAATGTTATATAAATAGTTAGTATAAAATAATAAAAATCCTTTTAAATTTTTTACAAATATTCATGAGATAATTGTTAATAATTTTCTAAGATTATTATCATTTCTATTATTCATGGATATACAACTTTTGTTTTTTTATATGCTTTATGTTTAGTAAAATATGGTATATATTTGTGAATAAAATAGTGTTAGTTGGGGTTTTTTGAATGCATATTTTAAAATAGTTTTTACAAGATAAAAAGGATAATATAACTAATATAATTTCATATTTTATAAATTTTCCTCATAACATAAGTTATATAGGTAATAGGTAATATAAATAATACAACGTCCATATAACTAATATAATAGGTATTCATTAATTGATAACATATATATATATATATATATATATATATAAATATGTATATATATATACTTATTGTATTCATATAATAGATATTTTATTATTATTTTTATAATACCATTTAAACCTTTAACTTTTTATCAATATTAATTTTAAGTTATCATGAATATTGTGTTTTTGATATTGAAAGTATTCAATTTTAAACTATATAGATTAACTTAAATACCCATATATTAAAAATATGGAAATTTGTCTTTTTACCTTTGGTTTTGTATTTTAATAGGGATGAACATAAAATATATATAAATATGTAAAGCATAATGTATAAAATATGTATTAACTTTTATGATTTCGGTGTTATCATTAAATTTCCAATGATATTTTAAAGTATTGAATTCTGTATCTATATTACATTTTTAATAAAATCTTTAAATATATATATATATATATATATTTATATTATAAAATAAATTATAATTTATTAATTCATGTATAGATAAGTATTTATAGTATTTATACTAAATTGTAATAGTATTTATAATAACATTTTGGTATTTCATATCTTATTTTATTACAATAATTTATATAACATCGTCTAAAAACTGCAGCTATAAGGAAAATAAGTAGTAATATTTAATATATTAATTATATATATTCATGAATATTTAAATCATAAATAGAAACATTATTCAAAATGAGATTATTATATATTATATATTATAATCAGATATAGTGTAGACACAGGAAAATACAAAAGCAAAGCTTGACTAGGTATTTTCCCACTCAAATTAATAACAACATTACAATAATACAAAATAAACAAAATTAAGAAAATTATAAAATGACAATAAATTATTTTAAAATTTCAATTTTGTATATCATTAGAACTATAATTTTGTATATATATATATATATATATATATATACTATTGTATATATGATTAAAGTGTTTGTATTTGTAAATTTAATTTGTGTAAATAAAAATCGTGCTTAATAAATAAGTAAGTTAATAATTGAACATTGTTATCAAGGAGAGATCATCATTTTCAGTTAAATACAAAATAAAATATAATAAATAATAAAAATATATATAAATAAGAAATATATAAATGTATATTATAAGAAGAAAAATATATAACACAAATAAATAAATGCATAAAATATGTAAAAATATAAAATTAAAAAGAGAAAAATACAAAGAAAATAAAAACAACAAAAAATATAAAAAGTTAACTAATACGAATAAATAATAAATAATTAATATTTTGTTTACAAGTTTTGTATTCATTAATTTGTGAAGATAAGCTGGTAACGCATTCTATATCTCATGATCTTTGTTAGAAAGTTAAAACGATTTTCTATGTGTTCTTATTTCGGTTAAAACCATTTACATAAAGGTTTATAAACATTTGAATTTTATGTAAAAAGATATTGTAATATTATAGGCAAAGATTTAGTCATGTATCTATTTATATACTTTAAGATATCAATCTTTATAATTTCTTAACATTTCAAATGATTAAATTGTTTATAAATGTTATATATATCTAGATTAAAATACAAAAACAATTTTTTTATTACCTTATTTTGCAATATAATAATTGGTTTAATATTAGATAAAAAAGTACTACCCCAAATAGATGAACAATATATATATAATATTTAAATGACTATCACAAATCTACTATGATATATTTGTATACGATTTTTTAAAAGTATTTTATTTCTTATTTTATTTATAATAGCAATGGATCTACTTAGTTTTGATCTGCTATACTTTATGTGATAATTCCAGTTACATTTATCATCAATTAATATACCAAGGAACGATAAATGATTCACCTGCTCTATAATTTCATTATAAACTTTTAATTCTAGTTTCTTTTTCGATTTTTAATTTCGAATATTATAGAGCATAACTTTGTTTTTATTTACATTTAATGTTACTTTATTACTAAATAGCCAGTGAGCTAAACTACAAAGGTCATATTGTATATTAATTTTAGAATATCAAAAGATTTACTACTGAAAATTAAATTTGTACCATCTGCAAATGTATGGGTTTAGACAATTTCAGTATATTAGGCATATCATTAATATATATTAGAAAAAGTAATGGCCCTAAAACCGAACCTTGAAGAATACCAAATTATGTGTAAATATTATGTGTACCATATTGTAAATAGCCCCATTTAGTTTTACATATTGTGATATTGTTTGATAAATAATTAGATAATATAACTTTAGGCAAACCTCTAATACCAATATTATCTAATTTATTTATCAATATATTATGATATAAAGTATCAAAGGCCTTTTTTAGATCAATAGATAAAACTGCACAATTATTAGTATTTTCTAATTCATCACATAACGTTTCTGATAAGTGATGTAATGTATCTTCTGTTGAATAATTTTATCTGAACCCAAATTTATTTTCATTCAAAATTTTATATTTATGAATGAAACAAAGAAGTATTTTTTTAAATAATTTTTTATAAATATTTGAGAATTGCTGGAGAAGAGATATTGGCCTGAAAGTATCTAATATAATATATTTCCCATTTTATATTAAGGTATAACCTTAGAAATTGTAAATCAATCAGGGAACATTCATTTTCTGAATGATTTATTAAATAGATAACATAATATAGGACTTAATTCTGTATTAAGATGTTTTATTAATCTCATATTTATATTATAAATAACTATACTATTTTTATTGTTTATATGAATTATTATATTATATATTTTGGAATTTGTAACTGGTGTAAGAATAAAACCATTTGTGTTATGAGATGATAAATGATGTACATGTAAATTTGAATTAAAACCAGAGATAGAATTAAAATTCTTAGCAAGATTTTTTCCAACATTACTAAAATATAGATTACAATCATCAGCCGATAAAGTTGTATTTTAATAATTAGAAAAAGTACTTCTTTTAATTATATTATTTAAAATAGACCATATTTTATTTGAATTATTACAATAATTTGATAGCTATCTTTTATAAAATAAGTTGTTGGAATTTCTTAGTACTGAAGTATGATTAAAATCATTTTTATTAGCTATAAACAATTTTAATAATTTTTTTACGGTGGATACATTTTAATAATGAATAATTTATCCATGGATTTTCAATTTTATTACTCATGATTTTGGGTGTATATGTAGGACAACATTTATTTTAATTAATTAAACATATCTATAACATAATTAACATTAATTGTACCAATATCAGAAACATTCCATTTATGATAAAGAATTTAATTTTTAATTCTTTTATAGTTGAGTTATTAACACTATTACTTGTAGAATTAGATATAGTTAATTTTCAATGAAGTTGTTAAAATTAAAATAAAAAAAGTAAAAATAGGGTAGTGATCACTTATATCATTAAGTAATATTCCATTATATTTATGAGAATAATTATTATTTGTAAAAATACTATCAATTAAATAATTATTATCATTAGTCACTCTTGTTGGTTTATCGATTAAAGGACGACACCCTTATGAGTATATGGAGTCAATAACATATTTTACAAGTTTTTTATAATTATGATCTAATAAATAAATATTAAAATCACCATATAAATACAAACGATATATATATATGTAGATATGTGAATTAGCTGTTTAATAAAGTACTTTTAATACACAACTATTATAGGATAGCAATGCACGTCATGTGTAACGTTACGCACCCTAACGTCTCGCTACAGTGAATACGATTGGCGACTGTTTAATTTAATTATATAATGCTAGCTCATTTATCTTTGTGAATGCTATAGCATATACGCTAGCATTAATAACCCGGACATATACGGTATGTACCACACACGTATGTTATATGTTATTGTTATGTTTATATATATATATATATATATATATATATATATACATATATATATATATATGTAATAGGTTTATCGAATAAAGATTACGAATTAAAACACTCTTCTTCATACAAGGAGTGTCGAGGCTTAAGTCGTGCTCCATATATATATATATATATATATATATATATATATATATGTCTAAGATAAAATAGATGTCTAAGATCAATTTATTATCCACATAATAGAACAAATATTGACCATATTTATATACATAAACGTATTCTCAAATTTAATGATATTATTGATTTAAATATTTACAAATACATGTATAAAGCTTGGTACAATAATAATATACATCCACAAATTATTAAGTTATTTAATAAAAAAAGACAATATATTCTCTAAGGTCAACTAATGAATTCGTTGTTCCCAATATATCACGTTGTTATGATAAATTCTGTATTGGTTATAAAGGTCCTTTGTTATGGAATTCACTATCTATTGATATCAAAACCACTAACCCTTTGAAAAAGTTTTTAAATGTTTTAAAATAAAAAATTATTGGTCACTATTAAAGTCTTATTTATTTATTTTTATTCATTTTATATATATTTTTTATCAAATGATGAAATTCAGTAATTGGAATAGTTTTATAATTAAATTATTTTTTTACAATATTTATATATTTTAACAATTGTATTATCATTTATTTTTAAATGTATTGTTTTTAAATGTATTGTTTATTATTATTCTTATTATTATTTGATTAAATTTGTATTACGAGTTACCTATTATTATTATTATTATTATTATTATTATTATTATTATTATTATTATTATTATTATTATTATTATTATTATTATTATTATTATTATTATTATTATTATTATTATTATTATTATTATTATTATTATTATTATTATTATTATTATTATTATTATTATTATTATTATTATTATTATTATTATTATTATTATTATTATTATTATTATTATTATTATTATTATTATTATTATTATTATTATTATTATTATTATTATTATTATTATTATTATTATTATTATTATTATTATTATTATTATTATTATTATTATTATTATTATTATTATTATTATTATTATTATTATTATTATTATTATTATTATTATTATTATTATTATTATTATTATTATTATTATTATTATTATTATTATTATTATTATTATTATTATTATTATTATTATTATTATTATTATTATTATTATTATTATTATTATTATTATTATTATTATTATTATTATTATTATTATTATTATTATTATTATTATTATTATTATTATTATTATTATTATTATTATTATTATTATTATTATTATTATTATTATTATTATTATTATTATTATTATTATTGAATTGAATTGAATTGAATTGAATGAATATTTATTATGAATTTTTCAAGTTCGATTTAGTAATAATTAACAATATGTAGTGATAAATTCACAAAACGACAACAAAACGTAGATAGTACACATATAAAAATAACAATAGTAAATTAGAAACGTATCACATGTGCCGGTGATAAAAACAATTAATAATTAAAATTAATAATTTATAAAATTATATATATATAATTATATATATATATATGTATAAATAAATATTAAGTTATAATTTTTTTAATATGATTTTTAAAGGTATATAAACTATTTGCTAATACAATATGTTCATCAAGACCATTCCAAATTTTAGCTATTCGATTATTTAGAAGATTTTTTGTTACATTTAGTTTACATGTATTCATACTAATTTGCAGAGAATGGCCTCTGGTATTGTAGTTGGTCTTTTTGATATTAATAATAGATGATGTATTCATAGATACCAATCCGTTAAATAGCTTATATACCATAACAAGATCAAATCTAGTTCTTCTGATTTCTAGAGAATCTAGATTTAGGTATATTAATCTTTCATTATAAGGTTTATAAGGTAAACCGCATCTCTCGATTAATCTTCTCGTAAAGAATTTTTGGACCTTCTCTAGTTTTATCTTCAGTCCTTTGAATGTCCTGGCATCTAATCCCGGATTCCAGACTGTCGACGCATATTCAAGGTGGGGTCTAGCATATGATATATATGCTTTTCTAATAGCTGGCATATTATTAGTAATGAAACAGCGAAATATACGATTGATAACACAATATGCACTTGCACAGCACACACCAATATGTTCAGAGAAATGTAATGATGGATCAAATTTGATACCAAGATCACGATACGATCTACAGTTTACTATTGAAACATTATTTATAGTATACAATGGTTTATTAGTATTACCTAATGTAAGAGCAGCTGATTTTTTTGCAGCGTTTTCTAATTGCCAAGAATTAGACCATTCATAAAATTTATCAATATTATGTTGTAATTTATATCTATGATCTATGTCATTGGATATAAAACTCAATTTAGTGTCATCCGCGAAAAGATTAATGGATATATCTTTATCAATCACTTCGACTAAATCATTGATATATATTAGAAAGAGTAAAGGCCCTATTACAGATCCTTGTGGAACACCAGATATTATTTTAACTGTATCAGACATTTGATTGTTAACTCTTACTCTTTGAGATCTACCAGATAGAAAACTACTTATCCAAGAATGTATGTTACCACATATACCTAAATTAGTTAATTTGACAAGTAATTTACTATGAGAGACCTTATCAAAAGCTTTAGCATAGTCAAGATATATGATATCAATAAAACTGCCTTTATCAATTGCAGTAATCCATTTAGTATAACAATTTAATAGTTGCAGTTCAACAGATTTTTTATGACGGAATCCAAATTGAGAATCAGTAATTAATGAGTTACGTTCTAGATAAAAATTAATTTCCTCAACTAATATACGCTCGAATACTCTAGACATAATTGAGGTAATTGAAATCGGCCTATAGTTTTCTCTATTTGAAGGGTCGCCTTTTTTGAATATCGGAACTATATAACTTACTTTCCACATGTCAGGACATACACCAGCTGATAAAGTTTTATTAAATAATATCGTAAGTGGAATAGATAGTTCATATGAGAATTGTTTGAAAAATATTGAAGGGATATTATCTGGTGGCAATGTACATGATAGTGAGAGATTTATTAGATGCTTTCTTATGTTATGCCTATAGAATAACAAGTTATTTATAGTTGAATTATGTTTGGGTGGAGATAAATGAGGAATATTATCATTATCATTAATAAATACAGAAGAAAATTGATTATTGAGTATATTAGATTTAACTGTATCTGAAAAAATATATGTATTATCGTCTGATTTAATGGGACCTATAGTGGAAAAAGAGGAACATCTTGAATTAATATAATTATAAAATCGTGATTTGTCATTAGATGATAAAATTAATTTTTCTCTATCGATAGTTAATTTTTTAATGTTATAATATAATAATTTTTTAATATTTTTCCAATTTATAAAATTATTATGTGAATCTAATCTAGTTTTATAATATTTTAAACATTTTACTTTTAAACGTAGAATATATTTTGGATACATTTTTTTATTTTTGATATGTTTATAAGCTGGAACATTATCATTAATAATATTATATAAAGTATTATAAAAAATATTAAACATATTATTAATATCTGTTGAATTAGATAATAATAAATTCCAATCAATAGAAGAAAGGGATTGATGTATACTATATAAATTAGACTTTCTAAAATTTATCCCAACTTTTTGATTTATTTTTAAATTAGCTTGGAAAGGTAGAGAAAATGAAAATGATATATGGTCACTAATATATTTACCAAATGCAAAAGGGGGACATTCATTAATTTTCGAAATAATCATAGGATTATTGGTTAGTAATAAATCCAGCAAATTATTATTACGAGTTGGAAAAGTAATTAATTGAATGAGTGAGTTTTGACATAGACTATTTTCAAATTCGCAATATGTTGATGGGTAATTAGGAAATGTATTATCATTCCAATTATAAAGAGGTAAGTTGAAATCTCCTACAATAATAGTAGGTGAAATTGTATCACATAGTGCAAATAAAAATTTACAAATCGATTTATGAGTGTTAAAATCAGTTGAAGGTGGACGATATTATTATTATTATTATTATTATTATTATTATTATTATTATTATTATTATTATTATTATTATTATTATTATTATTATTATTATTATTATTATTATTATTATTATTATTATTATTATTATTATTATTATTATTATTATTATTATTATTATTATTATTATTATTATTATTATTATTATTATTATTATTATTATTATTATTATTATTATTATTATTATTATTATTATTATTATTATTATTATTATTATTATTATTATTTATATATATATATATGTGATGATGTGCTATTATACGTTTAATCTTTACTATTTTCATCTGATTGGAAAAGGGACACAGTTCGGGAACGCCCCTTTTATTCCCAATATTGATTTCTTTACCATTCGGCCCTCAACAAAACAACATCGTTCTTGATACTGAGAGGTAATAATCTCATCTTTTATTATTATTATTATTATTATTTGTATTTAACGACTTTATATACTCTAGGGTTCTATAACGAATAAAGCAATACGAGAATTCTGACTTTTACCATTTGGCGCTGCGAACAGGATATTCAAGCTAAAATAGCCTTCAAGTATTAACCGCTAGATACATTTATCGATTACCTTATTAACAAAATTAAATTCATACAGTTTACCACATATAATTGTTATAATATTTAATATTATAAGAATATAATTTATATTTATTATTATCTGTAATCACTTCATACGTTAAAATGACTGAATCTGAGGATAGGGTATACCGTTAAAAATAACGTATACGTATACTGTATACAGAATATAAGTACCTGCCGTGAGATACCAGTGTTCGGTGGGAAACCATATGAGATCTTCGAGGAATGAATAGGAATCGTAGAAAGCCATTTAGAGGGAACACATTACCCTTCAGCCGAGTGGTCATCATTTTTAGTAGAAGATGTTAAGGGAGAAGCGTATAGAGATATTCGAGCCGAAGGTATGTCGGGTAAGAGTGAGTGGAAGGAATTAGTTGCACTCATGATATCATGTATATCATCGTCAAACGAAAGAGTACATGGGGAGACTTTTATGCGATTCAACAAAATGGGGGACAAAGCATAAAGGCTCTAAGCCTGATGATAATAGAAATATTTACGGAATTTGCTTCAAAATCAAATGATAATAATACCAGTGTACTGAAGGAGAGGATAGGCGAGGCGTTAAAGGATGATAACGTACGACGAGATGCATTACGATTAAGGAATGAGTGGCCTGCTTTAACGGTAAGAGAGTACACACACAGATTGATTGAATTCGAATCATCAATATATGAGTCGGTCCGCGTACGTGAAACGAATGTGACGTCTAATAAACCCGACGAAATGAGCGAAATAAAAGAGTCTCTTAGACATAAAATTGAAATGACAACGATATTAACCAAAAAAGTGGAAAAGCTATATAGTCAAGTTGATGTATCGAGGAATATAGAGAGGAGGCCAGGACGGGACGAACCACGAAATTGTTTCCGGTTTGGTGGAGTCAGCAATTACGCATGATAATGCCGACAGTTTGCGTGTAGGAAATGTTCGTTTTTCGGACATAGTGAGCGTGAGTGTTCGGGAAACTAATTACTCCACGGAAATCTCGTCATCTTCCTGGAGAAAATGTAAACAGACGAATAGGGTGCGAACAAAGTTAGATACTACGTAACAACGATATCAATATCCGAGATGTAAAAACAGGGGAAATAGCACTGAAAAAAGGTCAGTGCCCATACGGTACATTCATAGTTGGGGGTGTAGTAACATGATGTCCTATAAATACAGGGGCGGAAGTCTGTTGTATGTCGGAGACATATTATAATCAATATGTTAAGGGAATGGTCGTATTAGCGAATGAGTTTAAGTTGACGTCGGTAGATGGTAGTAACGTGGAGTATGTCGGTTATATCAAGCTAGAGATATAGGTTGATGGGTTGAAGTGTCCAGTGGGATTTTTAGTAATCAACGGAAAATCGGACCTTGGGTGATTCTGGGGAGTAATTTATTCAGGCAGTGGGTGGAACGAGGTAGTAGTGAATGGAGGTGCGAGCGGTGGCGTAATGTATCGGCGTTGTATTAACAGGAGGAACGTGCACCTAGCATGATATATTCATAGCGGGGAAGCATAAAGTGTTAATTCCGGCAAATTAGAGGAGGATAATAGGTTGTACGATGAAAGAGGGAAGAGGAACAGTGTATATCCAAAATAAAGATGAGAGTTCTGATATAATGGTAAGTAACGCGTTAGTGGCTGATCAGGAGGGACCTATTCCGGTGGAACTAGTTAATTTCAGTAAGGAAGATGTTTATCTTCAGGGCGGAAATAAAGAGGGAAGGTGGCACGCGCGAGTGCAATGCTTAGAAGAAGTAGAGTGTAGGGGAAAGGTGGCAGATATAAGGGATAAGATGGCGGTGGGTGACTTAAGTACAGATGAAGATAACATAGTAATAGAGCTTATAACCGATTTTTCAGATGTTTTTAGTCAGAGTGAACATGACGTAGGATATTGTGAAAAAGTACCTCATCAGATTAAATTGATTGAGGATAGATCGTTACGAAGGCCATATAGGAAAATTCCAGTTAATCAATGATACGAAGTACAAGCGTACCTATAAGCACATCTGGAGTCAGGTATAATTGAAAAAAGTACATCACCATTTAGCGCACCTTTAGTTCTCGTTAAGAAGGGTATTTGTATTTAACGACTTTATATACTCTAGGGGTCTATAACGAATAAAGCAATACGAGAATTATTACTTTATAACATATATATATATATATATATATGGATACAGGATGGTTATTTATATAATAATTATAATAAATTGATATATAATATACCAAATATCAGAAATATATTAACATTATATATTAGGTATACTAACAATTTGGTAATGCATTTATCATACCATTATTATTAAATAATATATTATATAATTTTAGAATTTCTGGATTCATTTGTATTTCTTGGGCATTAGTTCTTGTACATCCTCTAGCTACTATAACCTATATTATATAGTTTAATCTATATAGTGTACATGTTAATGTTTAAAATATTAATTAAATTATAATTATCTATATTATCACAACATTTATAATTTATATTATATCATATTATAAATACAATAATGTATACAAATAATAATTTTCTAATACAACATTTCTTTATAAAATTAATGAATAATGAAATATAAAAAATATTCTGAATCATGAAATTATTTTTTTTAAATTTAATTAATAACAATGTGATTGATATGTAAAAAAATAGCATAATATATATATGTGTGTGTATAAGTTTGCGCTGTGTCATACCATCCTATTAGCAATGTTAATGATAGTAAAACATGTGTTTTCGCATAATAACATTTCAAAATCTATATCGACAATCCCTACAAAAATATATAGTATTACGTTTATTAGTTTATTTGTAATAATACGTATATAGTATATGATATAATATAATATAATGTAATGTTGTCTCAAGTAAATGTTATAATTTATATATTTCATTACATATTAAATAGTAGTTAAATAGATTGTTAAATATAATTTAAACATTGATCTTTTAAATATTGTTAATTACTTTATATCATATATCGATTTTAGATTCTTTTAAAAATAATAATTCATACTTAATACATATATTTCAAAACTTCAATTCAATATTATATATGTTTAGAGACTTCCAAATTTCAATACAATATCTCACAAATATATATTTAGAATATGTTTATAATATAATATAGTTTTAACTAATCCATAGGTATCAGAGATATTAATTTACCAAATTTAATTAAAAAGAATATACAATTCGTAGTAATATAGTTATATATTATTTTATAATTATATTATTATAATTAATATACAATATATAAGCCAAATATTAATAATAATATAAATGATTTATTTGTTCCAATGAAAAACAATTACAACCTGAATATAAATATTTTAGGCAAATTTAGATTATATAAATAAAAATAACCACTATTCTACTTTATTTAAAATAATTAAATATTCATATATAAATATTTTAAATCTTTAATTTATTATTAATAATATACAATAATTAAATATAATTTTTATAGATTTAATTGAGAATATCATAATAAATGATAAAGTGACAACTCTATATAATTATTATTATGATTATTATTAAATAGTATTATTATAAATTATTAACTATTAAATAATCCTCAATAAAATTCAATACTAATAAAGTAAAGAGTATTCTTATTTAAATTTTAAAAAACGTTGTATAATAATCTTTTTTCATATTCAGAAAAATTATTATAACAACAGATCTATGCCAATCTGTTAAATAGTTATTCTGCCATGTCGAGCAGTTAAAGAAGTCACCTAACGTATTAAGTTTCTAAAGAGGTCGTATCATGTGCCAATCTATATAATTATTATTAAATGTTATTAATTCTGTAAATCAATAATTTTGTTTTTTTGTCGTTTTTAATAAACTATAAAAAAAATCTTCTCGACTTTCTTGTCCATATTCATGCCAATATGTTAAAGAGTTAGTGTGCAATGTTGAGATGCTAAAGAGGTATCCTATCATTTCCAATTACTAAAGAGGTCGTCTATCATGCCAATCTGTTAAAAAGTTCACATGCCGTGTCGAGCTGCTAAAGAGTTTGCATAACATGTCAAGACGTAATAGTAACTCAATGTTAAACCGTAACTCGTGAATTCTATCATATTTCATAGTTCATGTATATAATTCATGTAAGAGGTAACTCTATATAATTATTATTATGATTATTATTTAATTTTATTATTATCAATTATTACCTAATTTTACTTTTAGTCCCGTGACTCTGAAATCGTAGGTGTAATCAATTCAGTCCTTTCTGTCTTAACAACACACTTTCTCCAGCCATTGCGATCGTGAACTGTATGAATTAGTTGGTTCGCGTTCTTCTTAGTCCAATCAGATATATTGTCGAACCATTGAATCTTCGGACGACCCTGCCGTCGCGAACCTTCAACAATACCTTTCATTATCGTTTTGCTGAGACCGTCATGTCTGGATATATACCCATACCATTTTAGTTTGCGTCATTTGATCATGTGTAACAGAGGATCATATTTGCCGATTATTGCTAGCATCTTCTCTTTTACATACACATTCGTCTTTTTTTCCTGATATTTTATGCTCAGCAGCTTTCTGTGTGATTTGTTTTCAAATTCTTGCAGTTTCTTTTTATTGCTGTGCTAATGGTCCAGGCTTCACATCCATAAGTTAATATAGAAAGAACGAGTAAACGATATAAATTGTATTTTAACTTAAAATGTATGTGTCGACTGTTCCATATAACATATAGTCGTATCATGGTAAAAGTGGCAAGAGCTAGTCGTATTTAGATATCAGTTTCACATGAACCATTCTTTGACATTCTTGCTCCTAAGTAACATAATTTTTTGACTTCTTCCAGTATATTATTATTTATTGTGATGTTAGCATGAAGAGAGGAGTCATTACTATTAACCATTACCTTGTTTTTTTCTGAACTGATTTCCATGACATATCTGCTAGTTAGGCACATTTATACAGTTGTTTGGTCATATATTGAAGCTATTTATTGGTGCCCACTATTAAATCAATGTCATCTGCAAATTTCAGATTCCATTCTATAGAAGACTATAGTCTACCACCTATTGATATCGATGGCGTTAGATTATCTTGTAATTCCGACATGATTTCCTAGAGGTATATATATTGAAGAGTAAAGGTGATATTATTCATTCTTGACGTAATCCAACCATCGATATAAAGAAAGTGGATAAGCAATTGACGCACGCAATGCATGTAAAAGATAGACACGTGAATGACACTTTTATCGATAAATTAACAAAATGGTATCAGTGATTTTGATTGGATATTAGTCATATTATATATGTCAAATATTATAACAGTAGGCTTTTCGTCGAAATAGATTAAAGTGACTTCTATCTATATCAATGGATTTAAATTATAAATATCAATAAAATCAATAAAATAGTATTATATCTTCAATTTAAATACACAAAATTACGAGGAATGTTGATATTATGTATTTTAAATATATAATTTTATTTTTAGTATAGATTGTACATTAAAATTGGTAGTAATTATCAATATATATATATGATAAATACATATTATTATAAATAAAAAGTAGTGGGCCAGATAGTGGGTTTCGACTGCAGCGCTAGTAGGGGATAGTGCCATACACTCCATTCAATTGCTTATCCACTTTCTTTATATCGATGAATCCAACCGATGATTTGAACGAATTACCTATGTTGTTACTAAACAGGACTGAACTGGAATTATTATTGTATAAAGCATTAATCATTGTATTTAATTCGTCATCGATACCACACTTTTGTAGTATTGACCACAGTCCTTTGTGATATACTCGTTCAAACACTTTCATGAAATCAATGTAGTTATGGAACAGGTTCGTCTGGGAATCAAGATGATTTTCTATAAGGGTTCTGACATTTGTTATCTTTTCGACCGTACTTATACCTTTCCGAAACCCTGCTTGTTTCTCAGATATATTTAGTTCAGCTTGCGGTATTAGCCTTTTAAGTATTATGTTTAGTAATATCTTGCTTAAATGACATATTAAGCTAAGGATTTTATAGTTTGACAATTTGTTCAGGTTACCTTTCTTGGGGATGGATATTACCAATGATTGGGTCCATTGGGTAGACCAAATTTGTTATCCAAATATTTTTGGCATATCAGAGTGAGGAACTTAGTTGTCAAACTTCCCCCACGTTTAATTAGTTCACTTTGTATATAGTCAATTCCTGGTGATTTCCTTACTTTTAACGATTGTATAGCATCGCTAACTTCAGATTTGAGTATTGTCAGATCAGGGTCTGATTCTTTGTTGAGAATTTCCGTGTTATTCAGTATTTTAACATCAGGTTGTATAGGATAATTATATAAGTTGTAGCAGTATTCTGTCCAGCAGTTTATGATCGATGAGTCTTTAGATAGTGGTTTCCCATTACTGTCTTCAATGACGGAAATAGTTCTTGTTGATTTCGTTAGAATTTTCAGTGTGTTATTCAGCTATCTTATTATATCTTCCATATCTCATGTCGTCGTTAATAGATTTACACTGTAATTGTATACAATTGTCTTTTGCTTCTTGCATTGTCTTCCGAATAGTCGTATTTATTTGTACATACTATCTATTTCAGGTTTTTGTTTCTTTTTAGATTTCAGTGATCTTCTTTCATCACATAGGTCAAATATGTCATCTGTAATACAAGGTCGTTTTTTCTTTCTAAATTTGCCTATTATTTCTGTATCAGTGCTTGTTATTATATCTTCAAATTTTGTTTACATGGCGGTAGGGTCGGTATTGTTTGTTTCAATATTCTCAAGGTTCTCGCTAAGTTTATTTGCGTAGAGTTTTTAAATTTGTGGATCTTTCAGTCTATAGATATTGAAGCGGATTCGTGTTGATTGATTACGCTTGTTTGATCGCAGTTTAAGGCGTAGGTATACATCACACGATCGTGATCGCTATTTATGAAAGCACCTGGGTATGTATTTGTTGCACTTCGAATAATAGTATACTTCAATCTTTGTGGAGTTAATATAATTACTTTGATTGTGTATTAGACCATTTGATGAGTGCCATGTTGTAGTTCTTGAGTTTTTGTGCAGATATAGTGTATTTGCAACCACTACTTTATGTTTTTCTGCGAATTCAAGTAGCCTCTGCCCTCGGTCATTCATGTCACCTATACCAAAACGTCCAACGCATCCATTCGCGTGTGCATTCCTTCATATCTTAGCATTCCATTCACCTTGTATTATAATCAAATCTTTCCTCGGAGAATCATGAATTACTTTCTTAAAAGTTTCCTATAAATCTTCAATTTCATTATCTGAATAGTTTGTTGGTGGGGCATAAACTTGAATGATGGTTATATTTATTGGTTTAGCTTTAACTCGGATAGATATAATTCTACTATAAATCGTAGAATAATTAATAACCTAATCAGTCAATACTTTCCTGACTAAGAACCCGACACCTTCGAAATATTTATCATGTCCGCTATAGTATAATTTATGTCAATCATCAGTTATTAGTCCTCCTGTGCCTTTCATCCCTGTTTTTACAAGACCTATTATGTCCCATCTATATAGTTTGAATTCATTTGTGAGTTCCTAAGTTTACCATATCTTCTTAGTGTACGTTAATTCTATGATCCTATAGTAATGATTCATTTAGGTAGTTTTAGGTTATCATTAGCACGTGTTGTTCTTTTGATTGCTGTTCCAGTAGCAAAATTAGCATTTCCTTCCTGGTTAGCACCGATGGGTAGCGCGGTCGTTGTTGATCCGGGACTCGATCGATCCAGCATTTTGGAGATGTTGTGTGTTGTAAATAGAATATTGAATTATTTGATTATTTCTGTAAGAATTTTAGAATAGGTGGCGTCTGTCTCATCTCCTAGTTCCCTCCTGCATTTTAGCCCTCATGACAAAGTGTTTGCAATGGTCGGCACGGGGAGCCAATGCAGGATTTTCCAAACCACTCCTAAAAGGAGTGTGGCAGTAGGTACATCAGCTTTAATCCTCCTTCATACCACGTTGACCCCTAATATTAACTATTAAATAATCCTCAATGAAATTCAATAATGTTAAAATCTCGTAAAGAGTATTCTTATATAAAGTTATAATAAATTTTGTATAGTAATCTTTTTTAATAATCAAAAAATCTATTCTTACAACAGATCCATGCCAATATGTTAAATAGTTCGTCTGAAATGTAGAGCAGTTAAATAAGTCACCTAACGTATTAAGTTTCTAAAGAGGTCGTACGATGTGCCAATCTATATAATTATTATGAAATATTATTAATTCTGTAAATCAATAAATTTGTTTTTTGTCGTGTTTTAATAAACTATAAAAACATCTTCTCGACTTTCTTGACTATATTATTCCAGCTATAAAATACTTTTAAAGTATTTTATACTCTTTTATATATGTTTTATAATTATATATTAAGCTGGTCTTTAACAAATGTATTTGAGACCTATTTGTTTCAAATGTGATTAAAAAATATATATCGAAAACCTTCTAAAAAACTAGCCATGGTCGATGTCTCGACTACTTTCACAAATAAAGGTGTACGACACCAAAATAATGAGACTTCTATTTACTGGGTATATATATATATATATATATATATATATATATATATATATATTATAGTATTGATAATAACCCAATTCGCAAAATGTTGCATTAGAATTAGTAATTCGTTCACTATAACAACTCAAACATAATACACTATAATATTATTTATAAATTAAATGTTAAATATATTATATACATCATATATTATAATAATCAATAAAATCCTATAAATAAATTATGTGTATATCAATTTATAAATAATAAATACCTAATATTTATATATAATTATTTTTTTAATCGATGTAAGGTCGTCAATTAATTGAAATATATAAACTTTAATTAATAACCAACCCAAATATAATCATATATATATACTATAGTATTATATTCATTATACTATATTTTCATATAAATTAGATCGATAAAGTTTAAAAATGTTTACAAGTCATATTAATTGCATTAAATAGTAAGCTTTTTTTTGCTCGAGCAACCTGCTCGACTCAATAAGTAAGTAATTATTAAGAAATGTAATACATAAATTCAGAATAACTATACAAAATATTCGATAGTTATCAAAATACTATGTAGTTAGAACTAATCTAGATTATATTATATTATTGTATACTTTAAATATATTCATTATGTTATATATATTTTTAAATAATTGTATAATTATAAATAATAAAATTACTATAGTACTATAATATATATATATATATATATATATATACAAATATCATTATTATTATTAGTAGTATTATTATATATATATATTAATAATTGATAATTGTATGACATATAATTATATTAATTATTATTTTACGTTGATTGAAATTCTGGCATAGTTTGTTCTAAAATGAATATTATATATTATAATATAAATATTAATGTATACAAATTATTATAAAATAATATTTATAAAAATATAATAATAATATATATTTAGTTAATATAAATGTAATTATATACTATTATATATATATATACATATATATATTTATATATATATTATATACATAAATCTAAATATGTTATATTAACTTGAATCCAATTGGTGCATTGCATCAAGGTTATCATTACACATTACATTAATCAGAGGTTTACAGCCATAATATAATTTTATTGCTATTTTTATTATTAAATATAAATATATTATTTTTAAATTCATTTATGAAGATATTATATATATATATATATATATATATATATATATACTATTTTATTGATTATATTAAAAATAATAATATCAAATTTATTCCAATTTCAGATTATATGAAACAAAATATATTGTAAAGTAATTCCCCCATTTAAAATTATGAAAAAAAGATATAATAAACTAATTCAAATGATAAAAGTGTATTAAATATACTGCATTACCTGATTCCGTATTATGTTCTTCTTTTGTGAATTGCTTATCTACTAAGATTTCCCTAATCTCAGATTGTATTAGTTCCAAGTTAACGCAATCACCTCTAACTTTTAATGCTCACATAACATATAACCCATATCTTGTAAATTTTCCAGTTTTTTACTTCCTTCTATCACAGAGATCCGTAACTTGATTTTAAGTGCTAACTCCATATCCCCGATTGATCCTCTTCCTTTGGTCGTTTTTAAAAAACTTATCTATACCATTGAATTTATAATATTGTATTTTATTTCACAATCACTTGATTATGGCGTTATTGTAGATTCATTGAAATATGCCATTATTAAACCTATATTAAAAAAAAACGTCGCTTGATCCTGATGTGTTGACCAACTATAGACCAATTTAAAAACTTCCAATAATAAGTAAGATCATGGAACGCGTTGTTAGCCGTCAGCTTATATATTATCTTGAAACTAATAATCTGCTTGAAAACTTCCAGATTGCTTATAGAAAATCATTTTATACTGAAACGGTTCTTATTCATATTATTGACTTGATACACAAATCACTTGATTCATCAACTTATACACAGTTAATTTTGCTTGATCTATCTAGTGCTTTTGATATGCTCTAATATATATCACTTAATAATCATTGAGCGCATCAAAGATCTAGGTATTGAAGGATCTCCTCTTAAATGGTTGACTTCGTTCATCACTAATCGAACATCTTCCTTCAAAATTAATGATTTTATATCACCACCCGCCTACATTCATAACGGGGTTCAACAGGTGTCAGTGATTGTCCCACTTCTCTTCTTGATATATGTACGTCCTATTTCCAACATTATTCGTAAATATCCTAATATTAGCTATCATATTTACGCTGATGACATTCAATTATTATTGACATTACCTATTATCTCCTTGAATTCAAATTCTTAGATTTCTGATTGTACATCTGAAATCATTTATTGGTTATTAAAAAATTATCTCCTTATAAATACATCAATAACCGAACTTCTGAATATCTCAAAGTACTAAGGTGTACTCTTTCCTACTATATTAATTGATGGTGACATAATTCAGCCTTCTGAATCTGTGCGTAATCGCGGTGTGTTAATGGATAGTACTTTATCGTATAGTGCTCATATCAATGCGATTACAAAATCTGCTAATTCATATTTGAGAAAAATTCGCCATATTAGAAACTATTGCTCTACTAATATCACAAGAGCCTCGTAAATGCTCTAGTGCTGTCTAGATAATATTACCGTTGTTCTCTTTTTTATGGTATTAAGAACAATGAAGCTAAAAAAAGTTGACCAAATTATTCGATCATCTGTTAGATTAATACATAGGCTTAATCGATACGAGCACTCTTTAACTGACATGTACCAACATAATATGAAATGGTTACCGTTTAAAAAACGGTGTGAATTTAGATTACTATGCTTAATGCATAAAAAGTTAATTCTAGACAGACCTGGATATCTACGTGGCTTGATTGTTTGTCGTCAGATTCTCCAGAATCTGCGTTCTTCTGATGCTACTCTACTCAAGCTGCCAAATGGATGCAATGCAATGCAGTCTGCTCTTTCTCTAGAATTGCGACTGCCAGATGGAATATACTGCCGTACTACTTACGTTAATTGAAGTCACCGAGTACTTTTGCGTATTGTCTCAAAGACTGTCTAAATTAACATATTTATTAATGTTGATCGTGATCCTAATTTTATTTATTACTTAGCTATTTTATTTGTATATTCAGTTTTTATTTGAATGTTTTGTTTATTTGTTGTTGTTAATTTATTTCGTTTCCACACCAGTGAGGGTAATTGTTTTACCATATTGGTGTTAAAATAAGCAATACAATCCAATTAAATAATATATTGAAACACTATTAAAATAATATATTAAAAGTAACAACTTTTAAAATACAAATAATAATAATAAAATATATTATATATACATTATTAGTAATGAAATACACTCATTAGTCATGTATGTTTACTATTTTACTAACGTACATTGATTATAATACAATTAGTAATCTTATTATTGGATTATAATTTAAACAACAAAAATAACTTTAGTATTATTCAAAACCAAATTAAATATAAAAAATAAATAGAATAATAAATGAATATAAACGTAATATAAAAATTAATTATTACGAATACATATTTTAAAATATATTTTAAAGAAGTTTGATAAATTAATTGTTAAAGTTGATGTATACGTATTCCACGTACTATCATTATATCTGATGAAACCAATATGATTGAACTTTACAATAACTCTATAGATTGTACTATTTATTTTATATTAGTCTCAAATAACTCGAAACATTTTTCTTTAAAATCTTTTAGAACAAAACACTTTTTCTCAAAACAATTAGTTTAACATAGAATATTTTAGAATCATTTTATATTCCTAAAGATATTTAAGAAATATTCAACCATTTAGAATTAAATAATATATAATTGATAAATTCATAGTCATTCAATTTTATACTAAGTATACATATTATTTAAGTACTAATTATTTACCTCCTAATACTTTGTAGAAGTAACAAGTAGACTATATGGGCAACATAAATTAGTACGTTTAATAACTAATGATTCTATTAACATATCAGATATTATAAAAGATAATAATGTAGTATTTTATCATATTTTAAATAATATATAATTAATTTATTTATATTATTTATATGATGTGATATAAGTTATTATATAACACATATTTTTAAAATTATTACATATAACTAATCTAGCTTATTATATATTTCATGATGACTATCATAATGGAAATTTAAAAAATTATCGCCAATAATTATCGAGGATTTGGCATATTACATGCCATATTAGTTAACTGCCTGTGTGGTTCAGTTAACCAAATCGTAAATACAAGCAGTAGGACACGAGATCGAGCCTCGTACGTTAGTTAATTTTATAAAATGTGTCTTAATATCACATATTATTTAGAAGTGATCTTTGATAATTGTGTATACAAAAATGATGGGCTCTCTTTAAAACCATGGATACCGTAAATGATTAGTTTTAATAACTATCTAACTTGAAATATTTTAAATATGTTTACATATTTTTTTTCGCATGTGTAATACTACTTCATTCTATAATATCATTGACTTTTTTTTTATTATATACATTTGTTTTATAATAGGAGTAATTAAAAAAAAAAACGAAGAAAATAAAATTTGTATTATTAGATTATATTTTTTTTAAGTCAATAATATTATGCATTTGAATGATTTCTAAATATTATGAAAATTATAGCGGTGTTTCGAAGGGATTTTAAAGTCATAATGGTTATAAGTGAAAAGTTTATCTAAGTTCCTGGATGGGATGAAAGGACTCAACCAAATAAAAATAAAAATAACAATAACAATAATCATTTAAATATTAAACTATATAACTAATTATGTATTACTATTACAGGGTACAAAGATAAGAAGAATTCTATAAAGTTAAAGTAGAAACTGAATATTTCGATGCCACTTACAAAATAATGTATTTTATTTCTATTTTCGATTATTTTTACGTTATCTTTTATTTCTATTTTGATCATTTTTCGTTTATTTTTACTATATGATTTATTTCTACTTTCGATTGTTTTTGTTTATTAAAATGTTTTAATTTCTTTAATTTTTTATTTCGTTAACAAATATTTATACTTTATACTTTCGATTATATTTTCGACTATGTATGTGATTAAATAAATTATCAATCAACAATAACAATATACTAATAACGAAAATATACCGTATATGGTATATGTATTCCATTACCTATACTGTATACACATATTTTCCAAAGGAAAGATATTACACTTGTGTATATTTGTGTAACCTAATAATTTGATATGGCCATCTAGCGGTATTAGTATGATTATACGAATTTTCTATATTTATTGTAATTTTGAACTGACAGTTTCATCAAATGTCAATATTTTAATAATATTCTTTTATATGGATAATATTGTATATGTATTTTAAATTCAAAAATTCACATAGAAAACTATATCATTATATATTGAAATATAAGTGTTTATTTGTAATATACTTTAAGAATATTATATTCAAAGTTTAAAATTACAATATTAATTTTAAATGTTCTAAAACTATGAATTATTAACATATTAAATTCAAATTAGAACTGTGAATTGTTCGTAATTATTTGTCATTTTTAATTATACATTATTATAATGATTATATAATATTGTTTATTTAATTAAACACTATATTATACCTATATATATTAATGTAATATAATTATTATAATATTTTATATATAATATAATAGTATATTATAAATGATGATATATATTTAATATAATATTATAGGTATAACAATGATTTTTTTTGAAGCTAGAATAAAATTATTGATACCATTGGAAAGAGGATGAAAAAGTAATTTAAGTTTCATATTTTACTTTTTTGATATCATAATAATAAAAAAGTTATGTCAATAATAACAATTTATTTATTAAAATATCACATGATTTAACATTTCATATAATATTTCGCCATCTAGTGTTAATGTTGTTTTTTCATTTTAAATTTACATGTTGAGGTACTAGAGTTAGATAGGGAGTGCAATATCTTTCATTTGGAAAATCTTTGCTGTATAGCTTAAAGTATATATATATATATAATATTTATTTATTGAAATCTCATATATATATTGAATACAATACAAATAACGGATACAAATGTACCCCTCAATAAGTCATAGACTTGTACATGTTATAATAACTGTGAGAGGCCCCGGACAATACAATACAAATAGTAAATTTTTTTTTTCTTGTGTTTTGATTTATCGTTTATTAAGTTCGTTATAAACACAAGAGAAAATCAAGAACTGCTTGGAATCGAACTCGGGACCTCTGGTTTACTAGCTTTTGGTTGTCCCACTGAGCCATCGACCCCAGAATATATATATATATATATATATACTTTAAAGTATACTTTAATCTATACAATATATGTTATCGAATACATATACAATTAAGAAACATACTGTAGTATATATACTTAAAGTTATATTCATTATAAATAAAATTGTTGTCTAATACAACATATTATTTTGTAATTAAAAAAATTAAATTAAGTAATATTATTTATTTATTATTATGATTATTAATGATATAATATATTTATTATAATATTATTTTAATTTATTATTTACCATTACATTATTATTGTTATGTTTCATTAATACATGTATAATATGTATATTTTTTTTATTATTTTCATTTTATATTATTTTAATCTAATATATTTGTTTACTCCTGTAGATCTAAAAATATATGAATGCCTCGATACAATGTGTTCATTCATATCAACCAAACTCTGATATTATTATATATATGTGTCAATCATATATATAATATATAATTTACTAAAGTAAATAATAAATATAATAATATAAATGTATTAATATTAATTTATATGTATATTATATAATTTAATATGTAATGTTATAACTTGAAACGTGCTTTAATGCAAATCCTTTATAAAAAGTATCTATATCCCTGATATAATACATTTGTTCTTTAGAAATACATCTTTTTACGAATTGAATCTATAATAATATTAATAGTAAAAATTAATATTAATTGTAACACAGTAAACATGTATATAATAATACTATAATACTATATCTATAATACAATTAATATAAATATATAATATTCATTATAAATTTACAATATATCTATATTTATATATGTATAATTACATATTTATTTTTATTTTTATTTATTGAACCATCATTAGCATTTAAATACAAATGGACCCCTCATTAAGTCATATACATGTTATAAATAACTGTGACGAGCCAGTATAATAAAAAGTAAATACGCCATTTGTTCTTGTCTTTACATTATACGCATACTTTATCTATGTATTGTCTAGTCGTGTATATGCTAATCCTATTATACAACGATAATTTCCAGTTAAAACCCCAAGCAACCAAACACGTTGCCCGTCAACGTAAAACATATAACAACGTTCCAATATTGTATATATTATACGTAAAATAAACACTTTGGTTATAATTATTTTATTTATGCAATATATGTTCCAATTTTGTATATTTTATAGGTAAAATAAACACTTTGGTTATAATTATTTTATTTATGCAATATATGTTCAAATTTTTATATTGTATATGTCAAATAAACACATTGGATATTACAACAGCGATATCTATTGTGACATATTATATTTTATAAAATTTATCTCTTATCAATAATAATTATTATGAATAGAATTCTATATAAATATAATTGTATAATATATACATATGCACACACACAAACACATACATACATACACACACACATATATATATATATATATATATATATATATATATATATACTATATAATAGTGTTAATATATACACTTATTTCTGTTTAATATTTCTGTGATTTATTTCACATCCCACATTAAAGTACTAATGCACTAATGAACTAATTAGTTTGCACTAGTTTGGAAATATACATTATTATAATGGAATATGTATATAAGATATAATTAGGTAAAACAACTATTAATAATATGATTATATATATATATATATATATATATATATATATATATATATATAGTTAAGTATATATATATACATATATACCTGTTATTAATATATTTTAATCTACATATATTTATAAAATAGTTACACTATATTAGATAGTTTATTCTTTAATATAATATTATTTCGCAATATATATTATATATTTTCTAGTTGTTCTACTATATATCAATAAATAGATATACAACCAATGTATTATATCATACATATCGTGATAATGTGTGACATGAAGCGTTACGACAAGACACGCCCAAAGGGTGTCGCCCATTGCATCACCCACTGCGCATGTAATTGTGTTTGGTGCGAAAATTGAAATTAACGATATTGTTTATTTACTTAGTTTATTTACTTCCTATATTAACAATTTATCATTATTTAGATTGTTTATCATATACTATTTATCATATACAAGTTGATTTAATAAGGTAATATAATAATCTTATTGTTAAATATAAACATATATACTTATATAATTGATAGGTGTTATCCTTTATCATAGATCTAGAGAAATGCTCTCTAGCTCTATGTCCTTTATACAGAAGTATATATAGTCATATTTTGTGATGCACTAAAATGCAGTTGTAATCCAGTTTTAATTTTATAATATTTATTTGTATATAATATACTTAATGTTATACTTATATATATATATATATAATATATTATATTTTATAATTTATATATTATTCCCACATAACAATGTTATATTTATACATAGTATAATATTTATTTGCATATAATATACTTAATTTATTATTTGTATACTATATATATCATATATTATATATTATAATCAATAAGTGTTATTAAATATTCAAAATAATAATGTATTTATAGTACAAATTTAGATTTTAAAGATTGTTATTGATATTTTGTTACTCAGTTGTAATTTTATAACAATGCATAACCTTACATACATATACCAGTAGTAATTTAATTACATTCAAAATAAATGTGTTTACTGCAGTAATTTAATAAGTAATAATATAGCCAGTTATATTATACATATACTAGTAGTAATACATGTATATTATACCTGGGCATATCAAGTCGTATATATAATTAGTAATTACAACTTTATTAATAATATCCGAAAAAAATCCAGGTTTTACTCTATTTTGTGAAAATATTTAAGAAAATATATTAAAACATAATTTTTTACTATAAGGCATATTTTTTAGAAATTTATGAAATAATCATATTTATATTATACCATATTATACTATATATTATATATAATATCAAATTGTCAAATTATGTCAAACATATATAAATATGTTAATATATTAATTACACTAAATATATGTTTTGAATATATAATGTACACATAGTATGTATCACATATAATGTATCAAATAACATACTAGATATATGAAATGCAAACTGTAATGCATTTCACAGTGCAATCATACTATTGTATACACTATAGTATATAAAATTATATAAGTACAAGATACAAATATTATAAATGTAGTGTATTAAACTGAAATACACAAATATATTATATATATATATATATTATTATTATATATATATATATATATATTTAATATATATATATATATATATATATATATATATATATATATATATATTATAGATCATTGACTTATTTATATTAATACACAAATACATTTACCAAAATTACTCACCCATAAATATTCACATAGCTAGAGAGAAATTTCTCTCTAGTTATATGCATATATGTACAATAGACTATTGTCAATAGTGTATAATTAATAAATCTAATAATAATAGTTATTTATCTAGTAAAATTGTATAAAGATATATATGTATATATACACACACTAACACTCACACATACACAAAACACACACATAGTACATACAATTATACTTTGTACGAACACATGGTTACACGCATATCTGTGCATGTACGACGTACACTGTACATATGTTTTTATATGTGAATATAAATGCATAGTAATCATGCAATCGTTTTATAATTAGAATCCCTTGCTGACCTAGATAACTGTGTGCATAGTAAATTACCTTATGATTATGATTCATGTTTCGTGAGTCATAGTTAAATATAGAATATTCACCTAACTTAGCGCGCATTCACGACG
The DNA here is from genome assembly GCA_964019155.1 of Osedax fenrisi. NCBI lineage: Eukaryota > Metazoa > Annelida > Polychaeta > Sabellida > Siboglinidae > Osedax > Osedax fenrisi. Next base: position 12,980,660 of record OZ025244.1, on the reverse strand, counting down.
ACAGCTAAATAAAGTAGGAGGCGACACCATCGATATAAAGAAAGAGTTTCTTTATATCGATGGTCGACATAGGATAGATAAATATTACAACTGGTTTACAACTGTGAAAAAAAAAATTAATAACCATTTTTAAAACCTAAAATTCTACAATAAATACATATTATTTTGAACATTTAATATCACTTATTGATTATAATATATAATATATTATATATATAGTATCAACATATTAAATTAAGTATATTATATACAAATACATATTATAATATATATACATATATAATATAAACATTATTATATAGGAATATCTATATATAAGTTATAATTATAATATCTATAGATAAAAGACAACAATTAATAATATGATTATATATATATATATATATATATATATATATAATATATATTATATGTATATGTATACATTAGTGCCGTAAAATTATTAATTATTAATTATATATTATTTTAATAATTATTAATTATTCAATTCTAATTTACTAATTAATAATTATTTATCAATAATTATTATTAATTAATAATAATGAATTAAATATTAATTATATATTATTTTAATAATTATTTATTATTCAATTCTAATTTATTAATTAATAATTATTTATCAATAATTATTATTAATTATTATTAATTAATTGTATATTATTAATTATATATTATTTTAATAATTATTCAATTCTAATTAATAATTAATAATTATTTATCAATAATTATTATTAATTAATGATAATTAATTATATATTAATAATTATTAATTATATATTATTTTAATAATTATTAATTATTCAATTATAATTTATTAATTAATAATTATTTATCAATAATTATTATTAATTAATAATATTTAATTGTATATTGTTAATTATTAATTATATATTATTTTAATAATTATTAATTATTCAATTCTAATTTACTAATTAATAATTATTTATCAATAATTATTATTAATTATTATTAATTAATTGTATATTATTAATTATATATTATTTTAATAATTATTTATTATTCAATTCTAATTTATTAATTAATAATTATTTATCAATAATTATTATTAATTATTATTAATTAATTGTATATTATTAATTATATATTATTTTAATAATTATTTATTATTCAATTCTAATTTATTAATTAATAATTATTTATCAATAATTATTATTAATTATTATTAATTAATTGAATATTATTAATTATATATTATTTTAATAATTATTCAATTCTAATTTACTAATTAATAATTATTTATCAATAATAATTATTTATCAATAATAATTATTTATCAATAATAATTATTTATCAATACTTATTATTAATTAATGATAATTAATTATATATTAATAATTATTAATTATATATTATTTTAATAATTATTAATTATTCAATTATAATTTATTAATTAATAATTATTTATCAATAATTATTATTAATTAATAATATTTAATTGTATATTATTAATTATTAATTATATATTATTTTAATAATTATTCAATTCTAATTTATTAATTAATAATTATTTAGATGAATATGTTAAATATCATCTCCGTTATCGCCCTAGACGTCCTCCGTATGTTATCCGGGATCGCCTCCGGTATCATCTTCGTGAATGCCATGTATATACACTTGTAAGCCAGCTTCTAGTCCGAAAAATTGAATAGTCAAGATGCAGAAGTTAGAAGTTAGTATACACATATAAATATCATAGTGTCATGATAAGTGATTTATTAATATACAATTTATTATTTCAGGATACTTTAGATCATCAGTAGTTTTCTTCCTGCTTGGCTAGATGAATATCTTCATGAATATGTTCAAGATCATATCCGTTATCGCCCTAGACGTCCTCCATGTGTTATCCGGGATCGCATCCGGTATCGTCTTCGTGAATGTCATGTATCTACACTTGTAAGCCAACTTCTAGTCCGACAAATTGAATAGTCAAGATACATAAGTTAGTATATAATGTATCTCCATACATATATATATATATATATATATATATATATATATATATATATATATATATATATATATCCATTGTACACCTATATATCTATAACTTCTTATATACGTATATATATATATATACACTTATATACCTATACATATTACGTGCATGTATGTGTGTGTAATTATGTAAATTACATTCCATATCTAGCTAACGAACTATTATCGGACTATTATCGGACGTCCCATTATGTAACATGTTTACTTGTTCAGGAATCAGGTTGACGCACGGCGTGCGTCGCACGCACAGTAGAGCGGCTTGAAAAATATAAAATTGTCAGATAATTTATCGCTTCAGTGAAATAATATTAGAAAACATGTAATATAATTCAATACAAAAAAAATTAACTTAATTCGTAAAATATTGAATATTCAATATGACTTTCAATTTGATAGGAAATCTTATAATGGAGTAGATACAAAATTAATTCAATACATTTTTTAATATACTTCCTATTAATGAATTTTGTCATTCGATATATATATACTAGAATGAAATATTATTAACAGAATAGCAGAAAAAAAAAATTTTAAATAATAATTTTTTTATAATTTTATCATTTCTAGGATTGAACTTTTTATGTTTATTATTTATCGAATATTTTTTGTTTTTTGTTTTTAATCAAAAATAAAATTCAGATTAAGTTTATTATATTCTTAATAAATGTATAATATATATTTACTATATATGATTATAAAAAAAAATTTGTTTAAATATTTTTCTAGGAATAATTTGAATTTTAATGATTTCTATAGAAAAAATAAATATTTTCAAGGAAAGATAAATAAAAAAATTCTAGGACCTAGTCAATTTTATTTTTTTTAACCATAATATAATTTTAATTATCATTGAGATGACCGCAATAAAATTTTTGTTATATTATATTTTTTTCTAATTTAAAAAAAATAAAAATATTTTTTACTATAAAAAATTTAAAATCTGAATTTGTTAGATCCATATTTTGATTTAAATATACTTAAGTCTATTAAATGCATATTAAATATATAATTAAATTAGAAGACGATATCAATTAATTGATTGTCAAGGTAAAACTAAAAATAAATAAATGCTACGCATGCGCAGTAAATTTAGTAATAAACAAGTATTTTTCCCATAAAATGTTATTAAACATCAAATTGACAACTCAATTGAGTAAAACACAATGTTTAGTTGTTACACTACTGTTTATATATATTATATGTTTATAGTTTTTACTGAAGCAACATATTTAATGACTGACGAGCCAACCTAACGCACAGTGTGTGTGCCTAGGGAACGCAGCCCTTCCTGATTGTCAAAGGGATAACTTTACCAGGATAGATGGACCTTGTACCTGTTTTGCACTTGTATGGTCCAGCTAGTCTATTATTCATCATACACAACTAGTTACAGTATACACATATACATATGATTGTATCTTCATAATTGATTTATATTAATATACAATTTATAATAAACAGAATAAACAGAATAAACAAGATTATCTTCCTGCTTGGCTATGGTGAATATCTCCATGATTATATTAAAGATCATCTCTAGGATCCGGTATCGTATTCGTGAATTTCGTATATATATATATATATATATATATATATATATATATATATATGGCATTATACACTGTGATATTTAATGAACAGAAACCTCTATATTCGCATAATATATACTATATATGTATATTATAATCATATATGATAATATATGTATACATACTTATTATCATTACAAATACACCCAGTTTATTATTATATATATTATTCACGTGTTATATCATATCCGTATTTTATGTATTTGATCTGTAATAAATAAATGAATTGTTTTACTTTTTTTTGTACTGTGTATGGGTAAAAATATACGTTCCACTAAGTGTTTATTAATGGGTAAAAATATACGTTCCACTAGGTGTTTATTAAGGATAACAATATACGTTCCACTAGGTGTTATTTATGAGTAAAAATATACGTTCCACTAAGTGTTTATTTATGGGTGAAATTATACGTTCCAATATTGATTCCAATTTTACGTTTCGGCAACTAGTTTCTGGTTGCTTGAGGCTTATGTATATCTTAGATAACAAAATGTTAAGTCGCGATCATTTATTAATAAATAAATGGTATAATAAGTTATAATAGTTTATTACCTCGATTATACATTAAGCTAAGATTAATGTACAATTAATAATAAAACACATTGCATTATGAAGGGTAATCTTTTGTTCATTTACAATACATATTTCTATATATCAATGAATATAATTAAGGCGGCAATTGTTAATGGACCAATAATTTGGGGTTAACGAACAACAATAATTTTGATTTGTATATAAGTGATAATAAACTAAGAGATTGGTTGCCTTTAAGGTCAATATTAAATATTGTCTTATAGTATAGCATATGCTATATAGTAGCTTTATAGTAGTACAAAATATGTATATATTGTGCATGAAGTGCTTCTGTATTTTAGATATCTCGGTGCTCGTATTTCCATAACAAACTATGTTCACATTTAGACTATTTTTCAATAACTATGGCGACTATAGTGAAAAGTAAGGATATTAAGGTCGTCATAACATAGCGAAATGAAGTGTTGATGTCGATGAAAAGTAACTATAAACATACTAGCTGTTTTCTGTTTGAGTGTATAAAGGTATATAGAGTAAAATCAGTGACAAATCTTGTAAGTATACTTTATCATTATTATTATAATATTAACTATGAATATTATTATTTTGTAACATTATATATTAAAATATAACAATTACTATTGACAATAATACGCATTTTTACAATAATTTTCATTATTTTCCTATTTTCAAAATGAAATAATAAAATATTTTTTTCAGATATGGAAAAACTTACAATATCAGTTAATAGAATACATACTTCAAATTTGTTTTCAAATATTTATCAGTATAATTTATATATGTATATTATTGTATAGTATTGTATATTATAAATATAATATACAATACCATCTTGTTTGTAATAGCATCAACAGTTTCAATAACAGCACATACTCCTTGACATTCTTCTATAATATCTCCAACTATAGATGTAATATATTACATGTATTATACTTTAAAATATATATATATATATATATATATATATATATATATATATGAAACAGGCTATATGTAATGTGTTCTATGTTTTTAATGTAGTTGTTTTTAAGTGTTTATTGTATATTGTTAATTAGTTATTTTGTTGTTGTGTATTATGTAATAATTATAACGTATGTTGATGTTGAATGTTGATTTCGTATATATTGATTTTTGGGATTCATTATAAATTAGTTATATAGTATCAATATTTAATATATTTGGTTATATAATATTATGTTTATGTTATATTATTTTTACCATTAATACAATTCCAATTAAATAATTTTAATATTAGTTTTTAAATAATATTTCAATACAATTTTATATATAGGGTTAAGTAAACTAATACGGACACATTCACAATAAATGGTCTTAACATTTTATTATTCAATATGTTATTCAATAATTACAATATATATTAATATTATATGATTATAGATATTATTGTAATTTTAAAATTATATTTTAATCTTTTTATTCTATAGATAACGGGTATGTCCGTATTCGGTACCCATGTCCGAATTCGGAAAACCTTTGTTATAATACGGACACTATATAACCACTAGATACACTATATATTAATAATTATTGATAAACCAATCTGATAAATTACAATTACATTATTTATAATTAATTTTATGAATAATTTAATGCAATTTAATTAGTAATTAATTTATTAATTTTTATTATTTTATTAATTAAAAATACAACTTAAGTATCTACATAATAACATTTTTTGATTTAGCTTAATGTGTGGTATTAATATATAACGCACGCGATTATTATGAAAATCAGAATAGTTCAAACAATGTTAGCTGATTGGTTATAGTTATCCGTATTAATATATAGTGTTCGTGTTAGAGATGTATATGACCTATAAATATATGCTTATAACTTAATTAATATTTGATAACAAATATAGAAATTGTATATATATAAAGTATATAATATACATAATATGTTTTATATCGATATATTTGTATATTCTTGAGTAAGTTATAAGTTGACATTTTTTTCTTAAATTTAAAAAGTAATACAAAAATCAGTTTATTGGATATATAACACTATTTTAATTAGATAATTTAAAAATATAAAATTATTATTAAGACTATTTATATAATTATGAATATTTTAGTTATTATACATTTGTTTGTAGGATTTATTGTTTATGAGATACCGAGAGTTTCCATATTCGGACACTGTCCATATTCGATTACTTTCTTTCCCATAATTAACTTCTTTAACTAATGTGCATAATTTCATATACAATTCTGAATCAATAATAATAATCATAAATATATTATACATTATATTTAATCATAGTTTGAATACAATATATATATTTGTTAAGTAATAAAGTTAATTTTGTAAAGTATAATATACAAATAACTCAAATTATGATTCTATTATAATATAATTATATTATATTTTAACTTCATTTAATGAACTGATGATATATATTATATAATATTCATAATTATATTTATATTATTAATGAATAGAGATCCATATATGGATATATCCATAAAAAAAATGTTCAGTAATATTCGATATATGGGAATTGTATTTAATTATATTATATTATTTAATATCATATTTAATTATAGATAATATGTTATAATATTTATTAACCTTTATTAATTTAAAATATTTATAATAACGGTATGTTGATAATAATAATACAATTATTTATCATAAAACAATAATAATATAAATAAATAATCTAACTTATATAATTTCTTAAACAAGGATAGGTAATTCCTTCTTGTATAATCATTAGGTTACATGATCTGCAATATACTTTATTTTCTCTTACTAAATTAAGATTAGATTTAATTAAATCAATTTATAAATATTTAAAAGTAAATAAATATATATATATTAATAATAATAATATAAAGTATATAATAAATGACATATATAAATAAAAGCATATTTTTTTATAATCTAAATTTAATGAGTAATGTAGGTAATGATATTACTAATGAATATATATCATGCCTGGATTAATAAGCGATTATGAATTAACCCTATATAAACTCGGCAAAAATAAATTTTAAAAATGCTCTTAAATGACAAATAACATTATGTAAAATTATTAGCATAAGCTAGACTATCTTATAAACTAAGAAAGAATGGATATTTTATGTATACTACTTGTTATCCCAAAATAACTGATATAACCTTTAAGTCTCCAAATATAATCCAAGTATGACCATTTTATTGTAATTAATTAAGTATAATATACATGTTACTATATCTTTCTGTCAATTGTAACGAATATTACAGGAGAAGTAATACAATAGTATTACCATTATATAGAAATACAACTTTTCAATTTCTATGTGATGAGTCTATGAATTGCCTCTATTATTATGTTTCATAGGATATGCCCATTAATTCAACTACTCCATTTACATTTTGTTAATATATCAATGAACCTTTATTATTAAAGCATTGGTTAAATCATCATTATCATAATAAAAAGGTATAATTTTCATAGTAAAAGACAGATTCTGAAGTTAATAAATTTGGATAATAAATGAAATATTTGTCATGTTTGAATATTGAAAATAGAGTATCAGTACTATATGGTACTTGTCACAATGCAGATGTAATATTCTGATATGATAATATATGCTTATTATATATACAAATGAATATACTTATTATTATATACATATATGTAATATTATATTTATATAATATAATATATATATATAGTATAGTATATACAGTGCATACTATAGTGTATACATTATATTACATATAGTTATCTCGTGTTTAACTTGGATCTAACTGAGAAACTGGGGGAATCTAGTCCAAACTTGGATCTATGAGGTGTAAAATTGGATTTATCTGATCCATATTATTAACTAGTTGAAATTTGGATCATTATATCCCAGTTTAATACAAGTTATTTTTTAAACTGAGATAAACTTGGATCTAGCTGATCAATATTTAACTAGTTGCAACTTGGATCATTATATCACAGTTTAATCCAAGTTATTTTTTTAAACTGAAATCAACTTGGATTTAGCTAATTCATATTTAACTAGTTGCATCTTGGATCATTATATCACAGTTTAATCCAAGTTATTTTTTAGTCCAAAATATTAATCTATAAATGTTACCAATTATTTAATTATTTATTATTTTATTAAATTTAGATAAATATATTGAATCTAAATTAATAAAAATAAATAAAAATATTGAATTTTTTTGATAAATATATCATATTAAAAAAATGTTTTTTTTTAAAAACAATTTATTTAACCTATATATAACAATGTATAACTATAATATATATATATATATATATATATATATATAAAATACCATATATTTATAAATACTTATACAATAATTTAGATCATATAAGTATTTAGGTATCATACTTATATATAATGGTACTAATATACAGGGAATATATATATATATATATATATATATATATATATATATATAAAATCATACTCGAGATAAATCCAAGATAAACACGATTATTAAATACTGGGAAGTATATAAAATATATATAAAGTATATAATAATGTGTATACATCTATATTTAATAAAATTGTGTATACACATGTATTTTAAAATTTCTGAAAATAAAAAAAAAATGTCAAAGTGAAATAAAAAAATACTTGATCAGATCTTAAAAAACTAATTACATATTTATAATCAGTGCATAATACAAGTCTAAAAAATAATTATGAAGCCTTAACATAAAAAATATTGTTAACCAGTATTATCACTGTGTATATTAAATGATAATATGTATATAACTACAAACCAACAAATATATAGTTATCTACTATTATATTGTCAATTGTTATATCATTAGTCACATTAGTATTAAAATATGGAAGTATTTTTGTTTTTTGTTTAATAAGTTTTAAATTATTTATATCGAACCAATAGCGTAAACTATTAGTTATGTATCGTAAGCATATACATTTAAGTATATTGATAATAATAATATAAATTCTATAATAATTGGTATATATAAAAATCTATATTTATATATATATATATATATATATAAACTGCGTGTGTAGCTCAGTGGCTAAGGCGTCAGACACACAAGCAGTAGGAAACGGGTTCGAGCCTCGTCCGGACCATTAATTAATTTTATAAAATGGGTCTTAAAATATTATTTAGAAGTGATCTTATATAATTGTGTATACATAAATACATGTCAATCACGTTTTAGATAAACATAATAATAATTTATATATTTATACTATATACTAACGATATAGTCTTCTCATATCAGGTATCTACAAATTAGTAACACGTGTATATATATAAATATATATATATATATATATATATATATATATATATATATATATGATATGCATTAATTTATAGTTTACATTATAAAACATAAGTCGTTTACTTATTTTACTTTTATAATATTCCTATATCTCATTACCGATAATTAATCGTCTAAATAATTATATATATATACATAATAGTTTTTCTATCTATTATATATTATAATTATATATTTAACTAATTTATTTCGAACTGTATCATATTTAATTTAACATATTTATTAATTTTATTCAAAACACATATTGTTAATAGATTTGTAATAATTTATTCTAAGGGATTGAAAAATTAGATTTTCTGTTTTATGAATTATCGATAATTAATCCAAGGAACTTCTTTTCTGATACTCGAACTAAATGTTTATTTTTAATTACTATTTAATTGTATATACTTTCAAAAAGGCATGCAGTGAATATTAATAATATTACTTGGTAATTTATTCACACTTTACCTATAATTATTAATTATATCATTGATTGCTAAATGTATTTAATTTCAAATGTATTTGCTTTATCGTCTAATAAATAGTATACTAATAAATAGTATACCATTATTATCAATGGAGCAGATAAGTTTGTCATTTATAAATAAAATAAAAAGGAGCCGCTCAATAATAGATCCCTGAAGAACATCACGCATAGAAAATGTAAGATGATATTGAACCTATAGGTATTTTAAGTTATATATTGAGTTATGTCTCTAATATAAAAATGTAACTAAGAGAGTTTATCAAATACTCTTATTTCATAAATCATTCTTTTATATAAAGATTTAATAGTTGACTCTGTAGAATAGTTTTATAAGTTAACAAATAGTCCAAAACATTTAACATAGAGATTAGAGTATTATGAATAATTTTCTGAAAGTTTTCTATAGCATAGAATACATATGCATTTCAGAAAGACAAAAGATACTACTAATTATGCTATGAAAATAAAAGAAAAAAAGTATTCTGGATATAAATAAGTTGTCTAATTTTGTGATTATTTTTATATTATTTTATTTTTGTGATAAGATATACAAATAATAACGAATAATTACTATATTTAATGTAGCCATTAACAGAATAATAGGCGAACACATATATTTAGCTAATTTACCACCGATTTTTATAAAGTGATTATTAAATTTATTAGCTCTTATTTCCTCTTTAATTTCCTTTTCATGTATATTGAAGAGTAGTATTTTAGGATGATATTTTTGTATAGGATAAATTAGTGCATTTGAAATTTTATTTCAATGGAGTTACTGTTATATAAATAGTTAGTTTAAAAATCATTTTAAATTTTCTACAAATATTCATGAGATAATTGTTAATAATTTTCTAAGATTATTTTCATTTATATTATTCATGGATATACACATTTTTTATTTTATATGCTTTATGTTTGGTAAAAAAATGTATATATTTGTGAATAAAATAGTGTTAGAAGTGTGTTTTTGAATGCATATTTTATAAAGGTTTTTACTAGATAAAAATGATAATATAACTAATATTATTTGATATTTTATAAATGACCAGTTAACCTCATACCATAAGTTATATAATATAAATAATACAACGTACAATTTACGTCATACATTTAACTAATATAATAGGTATTCATTAATTGATAATATATATATATATATATATATATATATATATTTATTTAATTCATATAATATATATTCTATTATTATTGTTATAATACAGTTTAAACCTTTAAATTTTTATCAATATTAATTTTAATTTATCATGAATATTGTATTTTTGATATTGAAAGTATTCAATTTTAAATAATTCTATAGATTAATTTAACTACTCCTATATTAAAAATATGGAAATTTGTCTTTGAACCTTTGGTTTTAGTATTTTAATCATGATGAACATAAAATATATACAAATATGTAAAGCATAATGTATAAAATATGTATTAACTTTTATGGTTTCGGTGTTATCACTAAATTTCCAATGATCTTTTAAAGTATTGAATTCTGTATCTATATTACATTTTTAATATAATCATTATATATATATATATTTATATATATATATATATAGTAATATTATAAAATAAATAATTATTTATTAATAGATTGTAATGGTATATACCATCAATATTTATAATTAATACATATTTATAATAACATTTTGGTATTTTATAGCTTATTTTATTACAATAATGTGTAACACATTTTCTGATAACTGCAGCTATAATGAAAATAATATTAATATTTAATATATTAATTATATATATTCATGAATATTTAAATCATATATAGAAACATTATTCAAAATAAGATTATTATATATTATATATTATAATCAGATATAGAGTGTACACACTAAGGTAAATACAAAAGCAAAGTTTGACTAGGTATTTTCCTAAATTATCAAATTGATAACAATTATTTTAAAATTTAAGTTTTGTATATGAATGAATGAATGAAATCAGTTTATAGACAATTATCTAAGGAGGATCATTGAAAGCTATAAGTAGCTTTATTAAGTCGATACCTCCATAGTATATGAATATAATAGCTTTGGACATTTATACAATAATAATAATACTTGTGTACTAGAATTCAATATAATAAGAGTAAACAAATATATATAAAGAGAATAATAATAATAATAAAAATAATGTCCCTCAGCGTATTTCATCATGTTTCATCAATCCATTAAATAAACTAATAAAATAAAATGTGTTAAAACTTGTGCAAACAAATATAAAACAAAAAGTGCTAATAAAATAATAAAAAATTATTGAAATGTAATAACATAAAATGATTCAAATGGTTTAGTATATACAAATTAAAATGAAGTATGTTTAAAACTTGTGCAAACAATTATATAACAAAAAAGTGCGAATAAAAATAATAAAAAATGATAAAAATATAATAACATAAAAATGACCCAAGTAGTTTTAAATATAAATTTTTTTTAAATATATCAATATAACTATAATTTTTTATTAACTATACTATTGTATATTTTAATAAAGTGATTTGAAAAAAATAAAAAAATTATAAAATAATAATATCTTATTTCAAAATTTAAATTTGTATATCATTAGAACTATAATTTTGTATATATACTATTGTATTTTTTATAAATGTTATCTATATCTAGATTAAAAGACAAAAAAATTTTTTATTACCTTATTTTGCAATATAATAATTGGTTGAATATTAGACAAAAAAGTATTACCCCAAATAGATGAACAATATATATATAATATTTAAATGACTATCAAAAATCTACTATGATATATTTGTACGATTTTTTAAAGGTATTTTATTTATAATAGCAATGGATCTACTTAATTTTGTTCTGATATACATTATATGATAATTCCAGTTACATTTATCATCAATTAATATACCAAAGAACGATAAATGATTCACCTACCTGCTCTATTATTTCATTATATACATTTAATTCTAGTTTCTTTTTCGATTTAGAATATATAATATTATAGAGCATAACTTTGTTTTTATTTACATTTAATGTTACTTTATTACTAAATAGCCAGTGAGTTAAACTATAAAGGTCATATTGTATATTAGTTTTAAAATATCAAAAGATTTACTACTGAAAATTAAATTTGTACCATCTGCAAATGTATGGGTTTAGAAAATTGCAGTATATTAGGCATATCATTAATATATATTAGAAAAAGTAATGGCCCTAAAACCGAACCTTGAAGAATACCAAATTATCTGTAAATATTATTGTGATATTGTTAGATAAATAATTAGATAATATAACTTTAGGTACACCTCTAATACCAATATTATCTAATTTATTTATCACTATATTATGATATAAAGTATCAAAGGCCTTTTTTAGATCAATTGATAAAACTGCACAATTATTAGTATTTTCTAATTCATTACATACTGTTTCTGATAAGTGATGTAATGTATCTTCTGTTGAATAATTTTGTCTGAACCCAAATTTATTTTCATTCAAAATTTTATATTTATGAATGAAAGAAAGAAGTATTTTTTTAAATAATTTTTTATAAATATTAGAAAATTACTGGAGAAGAGATATCCAAAATTTGAAATTTTTTCGAAAATGTTAGTAATTTATTTACGAATATTGAAAATTATTTTCAATAATTCTCAATATTCGCAAATGTATTGCAAGTTATTGAAAATAAAACACAAAATTTGAAAAATATTTGAAAATAATTTACGAAAAAATGCGAAAATGATTTTCGAAAATTTTACGAAAATTATTTTCTAATAAAATACAAAGTTTGTAAAATTTTTGAAAATAAAACACCAAATTTGCAAACTATTTGAAAATTATTTAATATAAAACACGAAATTTGCAAACTATTTGAAAATAATTTACGAAAATAATACGAAAATGATTTGCACATAAAACTTAAAGTTTTTAATTTTTTTGAAAATAAAACATGATGTATGCAAATGTTATAATAATATATATTAATTAATATATTAAGATTATTAATAGATATAATTAAAATTTAAATTATAAATTTCTTTGCAGATAAATTGTTTAAATTTTTTTTAAATATCTACTTTATATTATTTATTTATGATTAACGAAATAAATATTAAATAGATACATATTTCTATTTTAAAATCAATTTTTATTTATATTGATATACATATTATATATTTAAACATCATTATTAATGGTTATTCGATCAAAAATAATGGAGGATAGGTCTGCAAATACCAATTAATGAACCCGAGTTTATTCAGTTAAACTAATTTTTGATTCATTCAATGATGTACAAAATATTTATTTTATTAATTAATATATTTATTATAGTTATATATATATATATTATATAACATTATCTTTTATTTTTTATTATATTCTCCATATAATTTATTTTTGATTTACAAATGTGTTGATTGTTGAAATATTATTAAATATTTATTCAATTCTGAAAATTATGTGGCAAGTTTGCAAATGATTTTCGAAAAATGTAGGTAAATAATTTAAATTTAATTAATCAAAGTTCACAAATGATTTTCGAAAAATGTACGTAAATAATTGAAATTTAATTTCAAAGTTATAACCTTAGAACTTTTAAAAAAATCAGGGAAAACTCCTTCACTGAATGATTTATTAAATAGAGAACATAATATAGAACTTAATTCTGTATCGAGTTGTTTTATTAAGCTCATATTTATATTATAAATATCTGTACTATTTTTATTGTATGTATGAATTATTATATTACATATTTCGTTTATATTTAAAATTTGTAACTGATGTAAGATGAACAGTATTTGTGTTATGAGATGATAAATAATTTAGATGTAAATTTTAATTAAAACCAGAGTTAGAATTAAAATCCGTAACAAGATTCTTTCCAACATTACTAAAATATAGATTAAAGTCATCATCCGATAAAGTTGTATTTAAATAATTTGAAAAAGTACTTCTTTTAATTATATTATTTAAAATAGACCATATTTTATTTGAATTATTACAACAATTTGATAGTGATCTTTTATAAAATAAGTTGTTGGAATTTCTTAGTACTAAAGTATGATTAAAATCATTTTTATTAGCTATAAACAATTTTAATTTGTTTACGGTTGATACATTTTAATAAAGAATAATTTATCCATGGATTTTCAATTTTATTACTCATGATTTTAGGTGTATATGTAGGACAACATTTATTTAACATTAATTAAACATATCTATAAAATAATTAAAAGCATTACTTGTAACCAATCAGAAAAATTCCATTTATGATGAAGAATGCAATTTTTTAATTCTTTTATATTTGAGTTATTACCTCTATTAATTTTAGAATTATATTTAGTTTATTTTTCAATAAAATTGTTAACATTTAAATATAAAAAAATAGGCTAATGATCACTCAATATCATTAAGTAATATTCCATTTTATTTATTATTTGTAAAAATACTATCAATTAAAGAAGTATTATCATTAGTCACTCTTGTTGGTTTATCTATTAAAGGACGACACCCATATTGTCAATACAATATTTTAAGTATTATTATAATTATGATCTAATAAATTAATATTGAAATCACCACATAAATACAAACGATATATATATATATATAAGTGAATCAATCCTAATTTAATTATTAATATATTTAATTATTAATAATTTAATCATAATTATTAATAAACTAATGACAATGAGTAATATATTATACTAATTATATTATTTATAACTTCATATATATATTATTATATTATTATATATACTTATTAGTTAAGTCCGCCAATTATTCTGTTTATATAATTATGTCATCTACACATTATACCAAATCCCCATAACAATTATATCTTAATGATATTTTAAGTTTCAATATTTATTATCGAGATTTATGAATTATGTTGTTAATTAATAATATATATTCTCATATTACCAATAATAATGCTAGTATATCGAAAGTTGAAATGTAAACTCAGAAAAGACAATAATATTTACTAATATACGAAATTTAATTTGGAAATCAAATATATCTTAAGTCAACATAGTTGTATCACTTTTGACGAATTATAAAATATAATTAATTCATATATTATTATTTTAAATATATTAAAATATATTATACTATAAAATAATTTTTATAACTATTATATATGTTGATAGAATATATTATAACATTACTAATTACCAAAGAAAAATTACTAAAGACCATTAAATATCAATAAATAATTCTTATTTGGTAATTAGTAATGTTATAATATATTCTATCAAAATATATAATATATATATATATATATATATATATATATATATAGCGATTCAACTGTCTATGTTCCTGTTTCGAAATGGCCAAGAAGCTTGCGTTTCTTTGTAAAATTAAAATATCACCAAGATATATACACCAATACATCTATATTCCTTAAAATAGGCCTTGTATCTTCTTTTCAGCCACCACCTCACTTCCATCATAACCAATGTATATACTCGAATGGCTAGACTCTTATTCAACATACCAATAAGGACAATACTAGGTCGAATGTAAATGTAGATGTCAATCCAAAGAGACCATTTATCTTAATGAGAATACAACTAGAAATACAACTAGAATACAATATTAGTATTATGGGTAGGGAGAGTATCCTCATCAGTGAAGGTTTATTAAAGGGGAACATTATATATCCTTTGTAGATCGTCATAACCAATACGTATATTAAAAACTAAATGAATACAAGAAATAAATATTGTATTTATAGGAGAATGTGAAGAAATAGGTAGTAATGGATAAGAGAGGAACGTAATCTTAACGAGAAATAACTAAAGAGTTAACAAATACCATAGTTAAATAGTGATTTAAATGTTTACGAATACGACTTACCATAGTAATATATATGATAGTTTATATATCTATAATAATTATAATAAATAGATAAATCATATTAGATACCATAAATATACTAACATAAATATTAGGTATACTAACAATTTGATAATAAACTTTCTAAAACAGGATTATTAAATAGTATATTATATAATTTTAGAATATCTGGATTCATTTGTATTTCTTGGACAATAATTCTTTCACATCCTCTAGCGACTATAACCTATATTATGTAGTTTAATCTATATAGTGTACATGTTAATGTTTAAAATGTTAATTACATTATATTTAGTTGAGAGAATGGAGTAGTGACCGTTATTTGATATGTCTCAGCATACTTCTAATATATCGATAAATACTGAATTTTAAGATCTTATTTTTTTTTAATTAACTCTAAATCATATATGTATAGAATACTGTTATTTCACTTTTATATATTACTGAATAATATTAACGGTTTATTAGGCATTACAAAATGCATAAAAAAGCATTAAATAAGGCAAGTATTGTGTAGTGGCCGCTAGTATCAGAATATGCAATATGTGCAATATGTGTCTTCTAATGTATTCGATTTATATTTTTTGAATTATATAATATTAAATAATTATATTTATGATGCATACGCACCCTTGAATTACATGATTCAATTATTTATTTATATACACACAAATAAGTATAAATATAAGCTCATACACATACATAAGTATACATATATATATTCTTATTGTTATTGTTATTGTTATTTTTATTTGGTGGATTTATATATATATATATATATATATAATCATGTTGTTGTTAACATTTGACAACAAATATAATGTAATAAATTAAAGTACTTAAATAATTATTTAATAAAAATATTTACTTAATATTATAGACATTTTGTGTATCTAAATATTGTATAAATAACTTTTTATTCTATTTAGCACCATTTAAAGCGTTACTTAAAATGACCACTACCCTGTTCCGTCCCCATATATATTTTCAAACAAATTATAAATATCTTTTATAATTCATATTATATCATATTAAAAATATAATAATGTATATTATGTTTATATAATATAAATATTATATTATATAAATACGTATATAATATATATATATACAATAATAATTGTACTAATACAATATGTCTTTATAAAATTGTTTAATCATGACATTATTTCTTTTTAATATAAATTAATAACAATGTTGATGATATGTAAAAAAAGTACATAATATATATATATATATATATATGTGTGTGTATGTTTATATATATTGTCATACCGTCATATTATCAATGTAAATGAAAGTAAAACATCCGTGTTCGCATGATACTATTTCAAAATCAAAATCGACAATCCCTACAAAGTATATATAGTATTACGTTTATTAGTTTATTCAAAATAAATACTTGTTTATTATATGATATAATATAATATAAGGTAACTTTGTCATAATAGTAATAATTATATTATTATAATTAATATATTAGCCAAATATTAATAATAATATAATTGATTTATTTTTTTCCTTTGAAAAACAATTACAACCTGAATATATATTTTTAAAGCAAATTTGGATTATATAAATAAAAGTAACAACTATTCTACTTTATTTAAAATATGTTATATAAAAACTTATATATATATATATATCCATATACAAATATTTTAAAAATGTTCTTTTATTATCGATAATATAAAGTAATTAAATATAATCTTTATAGATTTAATTGGAAATATCAATATATATGAAAAGTAATATAATACAAATCGTTTAGTTTCTCCACTAATAGACATATCAAATTATGATTATTTTTAGTTATTGTTCATATATCGACAATGTATATATATATTATTTACAAAATTAGTTTAATTTGATAAAATCATAATATAAATGTTATGAATATTTTATTAAAATAAATAGTTCATAATATTTAAATAACACCTGAAATAGTTAAAATATGTTAAAATATACTCCAAACTATGTGAATTTTAGAACTGGTAGGATACGTTTTATATATTAATATTATTATCTAATGAATTAGAAAAGTCTGAAAAAGTTTAAATTTATCATACCATATTTTAAGTTGTTTCCGACTACGGAATATATTCAAAAATTTTAAATGTATATGTCCCACAATAAATTAAGTCTTGTTACCCAATACAAATTGAATATTATCCTAGTGTTATGTAGCTTCTAAATAACTATTTACATTATAAAATTCCAGTATATCGTCGTTTATTTTTGTATACTACGTTGAGTGTAGTACATATATATATATATATATATATATATATATATATATATATATATATATATATAAATATATATTACATTATAGTATTGATCATAACCTAATTCGCATGATGTTTCATTAGAATTAGTCATTCGTTTACTATAACAACTTAAACATAATACACTATAATATTATTTATAAATTAAATGATAATTATATTATTTAAATAATAAATTATAATAATCAATACAATTCTATAAATAACGTATGGGTATATTAATTTATATAATAAATACCTAATATTTATATATAATTTTTTTTTTAAATCCATTTAAAGAATTTAATTAACTGAAATATATAAAATTTAATTTATAACCAACCCAAATATAATAATATATATATACTATAGTATTGTATGTATTATATTATATTTTCATATTACTTAGATCGATTTTTTAAATAATTGTATACTTTATCTACCTACATAAATAATTAAATATTATAGTATACTATAATATATTCTATATATATACAAATATT
The DNA here is from genome assembly GCA_964019155.1 of Osedax fenrisi. Taxonomy (NCBI): domain Eukaryota; kingdom Metazoa; phylum Annelida; class Polychaeta; order Sabellida; family Siboglinidae; genus Osedax; species Osedax fenrisi. The sequence goes on along the minus strand of OZ025244.1, from coordinate 12,961,099 downwards.
GTTATTATTATTAGTATTATTATATATATATATATATATATATATATATATATATATATAATTTATAATTGTATGAAATATAATTATATTAATTATTATATTACATTGATACAGATTCTGACATAGTTTGTTCTGAAATGAATATTTTATATTATAATATAAATATTATTGTATACAAATTATTATAAAATAATATTTATAATATAATATAATATATATATATATATATATATATATATATATATATATATATGTATAATATATATATTTAATTAATATAAATGTAATTATATAGGTATAGGTAATTATATATTATACTCTTATATATACTCTTATATATACATATATATTTATATATATGTTATATATATATAAATATAAATATCAATATTAACTTGAATCCAAGTTTTTCCATGCATCAACGTTATCATTACATATTACATTAAGCATAGGTTTACAACCAACATAAAATTTGATTACTATTTTATTATAAAAATATAAATATATTATTTTGTAATTAATTGATGAAGATATTATATATATATATATATATATATTATGTTATTGAATATATTAATAATAATAATAATAATAATAATAATGATATCAAAGTTGGTCCAATTTCAGATTATATAAAACAAACTATCTTGTAAAAGTATTCCCCATTTAAAATTACGAGAAGAAAACATAATAAATTAAAAAAATTATAAAAACTGTTATAAATAATATATTGATACACCATTATAATAACGTATAAAAAACAATAACTTTTAAAATACATATAAACATAATTATATATAATATATTGTATTTATTATTATTAATGAAATACAATTAGATTTATTAATTTAGTCATGAATGTTTACTATTTTATCAACGTCCATTGATATAAATATAGTAATCTTTTTATTGGATTACATTTAAACACAAAAATAACGTTATTATTATTTAAAACCACATTACATAAAACAAAATAAATAGAATAATTAATTAAATGATAAAAGAATCGTATTAAAACAAAAATTAATTATTACGAATACATATTATAAAGTATATTTAAAAGAAGTTTAAGATAACTTAATTATAAAAGTTGAATTATACGCATTCTACATACTATCAATATATCTGATAAAACCAATCTGATTGAACTTTACCATAACTCTATAGATTGTAATGTTTATTTTAGCTTAGTCTCGTGGTATAATTTCGGATCTCCATCCTTTTAATTATAAATTAAAGGAGTTAATTAAAATAAATCGAAACATTTTTCTTTAAAATATTAATAATTAATTATACATTGCTAAACATATATAAGAAATATTTATCAATTTAGGATTAATTAATTGATAATTTATAAATTCATAGTCATATTAATTTTATAACAAGTATACATATTATTAAAGTACTAATTATTATCTGATAATATGTTGTAGAAGTAACAAGTTAGCTATAGATGGCAAAGCTAATTAATATTTTTCATAAATAAAGATTATATTAACATTTTAAATATTCTAAAAGGCAGTGTTCCATATGTTATTACCGCCTATGGTAATAACCGCGGTAATAAACGGTAATAACCTGTCCGGTAAAAACAGGTTTTTACTATGGTAAAAACTTAGTGTTGTCTATATGATTAAATATAATATTATCTATATTATATTACACCTACTATTGTCTATATAATTTACAATTATATATTATTTATAGATTTTATATTTAATATATAATATACAAGTATAAACCTAACAATACTACGTTAAAATCATAAATATAAGATTTTTTATATTTTTTTAAATACCTTTATTAATTTTGACTCTATAGAGTATACATATATGTAAAGAAATTATTTTTAAATAAATAATATGATATTGAAATTTAAATAAATAAGTTAATATATCTATAAAATATTGAATATAATAATATATTTATTTTTGTATTAGTAAAAAGTAAAGCCTCATTGACACCAAAAAAACGGCCGAATTTTCACCGATATGCGCAGTAACGAAATCGTCGAGAGATCGTTAAATATTTAGAGATATCTCCAAGTGATGAATAGCTATATTATCACATAATCGTTGATATATTGGTGATATATATCGGTAGGGAGTGTCGCAGAGATCGAGATAAAATCGGTATGATATCGATGAAAAATCTGCAGAATTTTTAGGTATGACAGGGGCTTAATATTGTAAAAAATATATATATATATATTAAACAATAGAACTAATAATATTTTCATTGCAAAATATTTTGAATGTATTCATTATTTGATTTTAATCCATGATATTTAATTAAATATATCTATAGATATTGTTAATTATATATATATATATATATATATATATATATACAAATACTGAATAGAATATTTATTTTTATATATATGAAATTAAATATAGTTAAATAAATATTTTTTACAATACTGTATAACTATTTAGTAATATTTTAATTGTGTAATTTTATGAATATATAGCACATTATATTTATTTCATTTATAAAATTTATCCAATTACATAAACTTGTTAATTTTACAATATAAGGGTAGCAAAAAAATGAATGTACTATATAAATGGCATAATAAAAGCAGGGTGATCAAATGTTTGGACACATTTAAAAATAAAGCTTCTAGATTAATTAGCCATTTAACATTAATACATACATTATAAATATTACTTTAAATTTCAATATACATTTTTTTTAAAGGTATTATATTTTATGAGTTCTAGGTTTTTTGCCAGTTTTTACCGATATATACCGGTTATTACTGGTTTTTGCCATTTTGCATTTTGCATAAAAACTCCCGTGTATAACATGACATTGGAAGGGGAATGGAAATGAATATAACGTAACTTCTTGATAACGGATATAATATGATCCTTAAGGTAATTAAGTTTTCTAATCTAAACTCTGAAATGTGAAAGATTATTGTTGTCAATATATGTCGAAAATATCCAACTTAAATTATGTTTTTTAGGATAAGAGTTTTTTTAGGAAAAATGTGTTATATTATTTATTTATCATTATTTTTGTTTATCATTATGAATATTAATTATATAATATGTTTGACATATTATTATTTTTTTTATAATATATATACATTTTTTATTATTTTGATTTTATATTATATTAATCTAATATATTTGTTTACTCCTATTTATCTAAAATTTGACGAATGCAACGATAAAATAAGTTAATTCGCATGAAACAAACTCTGATATTATTATATATATATATAATATATAATTTACTAACGTAAATAATAAATATAATAATATATATTTATATATGGATACATAATTATATTCATATTAATTAATATGTATATTATACAATATATATTTTAATAAGTAATTTTATAACTTGAAACGTGGTTGAATACAAATCCTTTATCAAAATTATCTATATCTCTTATGTAATACATTTTATCTTTAGAAATACATCTTTTTACGAATCTAACCTATAATAATATTTATAGTATAACACACATAGTACAGATTAATATTAATGTTCAATACAATGTATAATAACATATTTATAGTATAATTAATATAAATATATAATATTCATTATAAATTATATATATATATATATATATATATATATATGTATAATTAAATATGTTTTTATAATATTTATTTATTGAAAATTAAATATTTAATAATACATTAATAAAACATTAATATTTATTTATTAAATATTCATTTATAGAATTTGAATTATATTAATGAAGAAATAAAAAAAGATGGCATTAGGAGGGGCAAGCTTTTGTTCATTTACAACAAATATTTCTATATATCAATGCATATAATTAAGGCGGCAATTGTTAATGGACCAATAATTTGTAGGTTAACGAACAACACAAATGTTGATATGTGTATATGTGATGCTGAACTTAATATTGGTTGCCTTTAATTTCTATATAAAACATTTTCTTAGAGTATAGCATAGCAGTACTAAATATTTAAATATTGTGGACGTTGAATTACTTCTGTATTTTAGAGATCTCGGTGCTCGTATTTCCATAGCCGTAAGTTATGTTCTCGGTGCATGTTTAGACTATTTTTCTATAACTATGGTGATTATAGTGAAGAGTGAGGATATTAATTTCATTATATCATAGCGATAATGAAATGTATATGTTCATGAAAAGTAATTATAAACATAGGTATATAAACTTACTAGATAATTTCTGTTTTATAGAGTTTATAAAGATATATAAAGTAATATCTACATATAAGAAACTCAGTGAAAAAATCTTGTATATATACTTTATCATTATTATTATAATATTAACTAAGGATATTATTATTTTGTACCATTATATATTAAAATATACCAAATAATATTGAAAATAATTCGACTTATTAATTAATTATTACTTAATCAGATATCAAAAAACTTACAATATCAGTTAATAGAATCCAATCTTCAAAGAATTTTTTTTTTCAAATGTTAATCAGCATAATTTATAAATTTATATAATTATATTGTATTGTAATTTATTGTATATTGTAAATATATATAAAATACCATCGTGGTTGTATTAGTATTAAAAGTTCCAATAACAGCACATATTCCTGAGCATTCTTCTATAGTATTATCTCCAACTATTGTTGTAATATATTACATGTATACATTATTAATATATATGATTTATAAATAAATAATAGTATATTTTTAAAATATAATAATTCATTATACATTAGTTATATAGTATCTATGTCTATTATATTTGGTTATAGAATATTATATTTATTTTCTATTATTTTTACCATTCAAAAATTATAATTAAATACATTTATTTAGATATTAGTTTATTCAATAGTTATTGAATAATTATTTTAACAACTCAAATACTTACCATTATACATGCTTTGTAATATATAATATTATAACTATATTATATTTTAACCCCTTTCAATGAACTAATGATATATATTATAATTAAAGACTTCGTTTTGATTATATATTAGATATATATATATATATATATATATTAGATAATATTCAATATATATTTATATAATTTATAAATAGAGATCCACATCCCTATACAAATTGTTGAGTAAAGCTCCCCTCAATCAAATATTATATACGTATGTTAAATACATTTTATTTTGTAATATTTAAATTATTGTACTTAATTAATATGAATGAATGCATGACATCAGTTTATAAACATACGAAATACTATGTATATCATACGTATATGGAGGATCAGTGAAAGCCTTTATTTGGTCGATATCTACAATATGTTCATGTACAGATTACAATATTAGTAAAAGTAACAATATAATAATAATGATTCATTTATTAGCATTCTTTGTAATATAATTAGTAAATGAAACAATAAAATAGAAGATATATATATATATATATATATATATATATATATATATATAATTATAAATTAATAAAAATAATAAAACACTGTTCATGAACATAAGTTATCATCATATTTCAATCAATTACATTAAAGTAAATAATAAAATAAGATAATAAAATAATTGTATAATATTAAAATGTATTAAAATATATATGTAAAATATGTAACTTTATAATATTGTAATATTGAGAACTTGTTAATAAAAATAGTAAATTATTATAAATATGTGTCAAATAAAAATATCTAAAAGTATGTTATAAAATGAAAACTACTAAACAACAATTAATCATCTTTCAATAATACGTGCAATGGTGCCACATTCCTATCAAATTACAGATGAATAATAATAATACCAATAATAATTTTAAAAAATATTTAAAACAATAAACAAAAAAAGATGTAAAAAAAATATAAATATTAAAAAAATAAATATTAAATTATATAAAAAAAACAAATATTTACTTATAAATGAATATTTTAATGTTTTTTTTAGAATAAATAGATTATTAATATTATTTTATCGTAAAAGATTATTAAACATTAATTCAGTATATAACTTTGGTCCTTTATTAAATATTGTATTTTTAATTTATTTTATTTCATAAGTGAGTTATAATCTAATTTATATTTATTATTTAAGAAATTATAGATTAATAATGTGTTTCTATATATAATTAGATCTTCAAATTTTAAAATATTATTTATTTAAAAAAAAGGACCAGTATGTGTTAGACGTATTAATGGTAATTTTGATTTATCTATTATTTGTTTATTAATAATTCTTATAATTTTTTTCTGTAACATAATTAATTTTGTAATATTTGATTTATAAGTAATTGACCATACTTCAATCCCATATGATAAATTAGATAAATAGAACGAATTATATAACAAAATTATTTTTTTTGTATCTAAAAAAGATATTTTTTTTATAGTATATATCATTTTTGACAATTTATTCGATAAATAATTTATATGTTTTTGTAGGTCATTTGGGAATCTAAGTAGATCCCAAGAAATTTATAATTATTAACTATATCAATTTTAATGTTATCTATTTTTATATATTTTAATATAGCAGAATTATATATGGCAATATTTTTGTTTTTTCAATATTTAGTTTAAGCTTATTTATATCAAACCATTTTTTAACTTATCCATGTAATATTACAAATAATATGTTAATAATGTATCATTTTCAGCAAATATAGTTATAGATGTATCATCTGCATTTAAATTGATATTACTATTATTTACTTTTTCATTATTAAAAATAATGGATATGTCATTTATAAAGATAATACATAGTAGAGGTCTTAGAACAGATCCGTGTGGCACTCCATATCTTATAATCTTTCTAGATGTTAGAGTATTATCAATTCGTGTTATAATATTTCTATTTTCGACATAACTTTTACTAAATAAATTTGTATCACCTCTAAACCCTATACATTCTAATTTAGCAAGTAAAATATCATCATCAAATGCTTTACTTGAGATCTAAGAATATAGTAGCAACTTTTTTTTGAGATAGTTTATGTAAAATGAAATGCTGAATATTTAATAATGATAAGGTTTTATTTGATCATTAAATGCATTACATTGTTCGTACCTTTCAATTTTAATATTATTATCTATACAAGTATTTGGATACTTCGAGTCTGTAGGTTATATTATTTTATATATGATTTTCCAATTTTCTTCTTGTGTATTTGCAGTAAAAAGATTTTTATAGTAATTATTTTTTTAAATTTTAATATTTTTATTAATTTAATTTTTTAATTTTTTATATTTACCAAATATATAAGGACACTTGTTTATTTTGTATTTGGTGTATAATTTATTTTTCTTTTTTATTACATTTTTTAATTTATTATTTAGCCATGGATTAAAATTGTGATTCAATTTAATTATTTTTTTTAACAAAAGGACAGTGCTTATTAATACTATTAGTTAATATATCAATAAATGTATTGTATAGTTTACAACAATTCTGATTATTTAAAATTGTATTCCAATGTATATGTAAATTTAATTCATTAATATTTCGTGAACGTGTATATTGATCCTTTCTTTTAACAAATAGATTATAATTAAAAATACAAAATATTAATGAATATTCATATGATCACTAATATCTGTATGTATTATACCTTGTATTATATCAGAACACTTTGTAAAAATATTGCCTAAACTTGATTGTGAATGTAGGATTATTATTGTGGGCATATCAATTATATTGGATATACCTAATTGGATCAATATATTTTTTAAGGAGTTAGATAATATAGTATTATTAATAAATTAATATTATAATCACCACAAATATACATTTCTCTACTTATATATTTATGAAATAGGTTAAACAATAAAATAAAAAATCATTTCCATTTTAATCAGGTGATCTATAAACAGATGATATAATTTTGAAATCATTAGAATTAATAATTATTTTAATTGATATAATATCAATATAATTCATTATAGAACAAGAGAGCTCTTAAATTATGCAACATTCTATCAGTTTACTAACTAATATAAATACACTTCCGCCTCTCTTTTTTTGGATAATATTCTATTTTTTATAAAAATATTATAATTAGGGAAATATATATGTGGGTAATCTTTATCAGTAAGCCATGTTCCGTTAATATGATAATATCAGGTTTATGGGTCAACTTATCGATAAATATTAATAATTTATTTATATTTTTATTAAAACTTCGTATATTTAATAATATCATTGATAGGATTTTATCTGTATAATGTATTTCATTATATTCATCTATATTTAAAAGATTCATTTATATTTATAATATTTTGTTATTGTATTATAGATTTTTTTATCTGAATTATTATATATTAATTTAAATTCATTGTTTATAAATTTAACTTTACTAATAGTATATAATGTACTGTGTAAGCTTTAGCTATTTTAAAACATTATCTCTTTTGAATAAGTTGTTCCATACTGTATTCAATAGATATTCTTACTTTATTAAAAGATGAATTTTTTAATTTATATGCATTTATGATTAATTTTGATTTTGATTCTTCAGAATCAAATTTATTATTTAATATCATATTATAATTATAGATAATATTTTATAATATTGATTAACCTTTATAAATTTTAAATATTTAATAATAACGTTATGTTGATAATAATAATACAATTATTTATCATAAAACAATAATAATATAAATAAATAATCTTACATGTATAATTTCGTAAACAAGGATCTGAGTTTGCTTTTTTTAAATCAATTATTTGACATGATCTGCAATATACTTTATTTTCTCTTGCTAGATTAATATTAGATTAAATGAAATTTATAAATATTAAAAATAAATATATATATATATATATATATATATATATATATATATATATATATATATTAATAATAATAATATAAAGTATATAATAATTGACTTATATAAAAATCTATATTTATTAATATATATATAATAACATTTTAAATGTAATTATAGATTCTCTAGAAAAGATATCAATTATTCTAAATAATATTATTATTTCATTATTATGTCATTTACAAATAATAACGGACCGAGGAAATATCCTTGAGGGACACCAAACTTAATATTCTTTATTTGGGATTTAGAATTATTGAATGTTACAAATTGATTTCTATCATTAAGAAAATATATTACTACTTTTAAAGCAACTCCTCGGAAACCATACTTCTCTAACTTAATTATTAATAGATCATGACTGATGGAGTCGAATGCTTTCTTTAGGTCTATAGATATAGCTGCATAATATTTCATTTTAGTTGAAGCTATAGTTCCAGTTAGGTCAGTCAATGCGTCGGAAGTTGAAACTCCTTTTTAAAACTAAATTGTGATTTATTAATTATTTTATTGTTGTTCATAAAATCTATATATCTAGATTTTAAGAATTTTTAAATTTTTGAGAAAGATGATAATAGATAAATTGGCCTATAATTAGAAGGATCGTCATTATTACCAGATTTATATTTGATACGACATTAGCAGTTTTTAGACAATTATGAAATAAACCCTGTTGTATACATAGATTAATTAAATATGATAATATATTACTTATTACTAGAACTTCCTGTTTACTTTTATTGCTAACATTAATTTAATTTCATAAATCATTTATCTGATCAATCCGATATAAAGATAAGTTATCAACACTTAATACAGCATACAGCCCTGTGTATAAACATTCACTCTATATCCCACACATATTATATATTTCATTCGTTACTTCTATACATTAAACCACATTTATATTAGCATTATTTAAAAAAAATATTAATTTTAAAATAACTGAATTGTTTACAATAATATTGTTTACATTCAATTATACTGTGCACACATTTTTCTCTATTAATATGTTCTATTTATAGCTCATTATTAATCACTGAATTAAACAAACACAAATCCTAGAAATATTAAATTAATTACATTGCTAGTCATAAACTATATAATGGACAACACCAATGAATCATGTAATCACTGTAATTCTAGTTTAAATAATACAGAAACTGACTTTGTTAAATGTTATAGGTGTCATACACATTTACACTATAACTGCCTAAAAGATAATAATTCTTTAACATTTAAAATGAATAATCGCAACAACCCTCCCAATTATGCTATCCAACTCATGCGTTCTCCTTCATTCTTATATATATTTCCCAAATGTATTATATTTAATAATACGATGTCACCACCACTTCACACATCAACACAGGTCTCACCACAACCTAATAACGATATAAACATAGATTAACCAAGGTCCCAAACCAACACTTTACATCATATTATGGACAGCATTTCTAATATAAAAGATCAACAAATTAACAATACTAGGATCATAAAGAATTTATTAAATTAAATAAGACTAGGCCCATTCAACCGTCACCCTCTAGATCAATCACATCAATTAATTGTCCACTGAATAAACACATTCCTCCCCTACTCTCCCTAACGATTTCTAAACCTAAACAAAATGTTATAAATCATTTGAACCAATGTCACACCATTATAATTTCAAACAAATACTCTAAACCTACAACATATACAACATCACCCATATCAAAGTCGGCCTTCCCCAGTTCGATAATCCTATTCGCCATAAAAAACAATCTCATGTACAACTCGAAAATCAAATACATATTCAACAGTAAAACAAACAACTACGAATTACGTTACTACCACAACAACAAAGTTAATTGGAAAACATCTCCCTTAACCCCACCCCTTTATGTTATTAAGCATTGGAGCAAACTCTTCAACAATCGCACATGCATTAACATGCAACAAGCAGCATCTAATAATCCGATACATTCATCCAAACATACTGACTCCACTAATCATACTCAACATAGTAACTTACTATCTGTAGATCAGTGTGAAGATTTAAATACTACTAGTACTCAATCTACACAAACTACCCCATAACCAACTCCTACTCCGTGTACACCAATTGTGAACCCTTCTCCACCCCTTCACAATGACACTCAATTCCAAAAGTCCACACAAATAAAAATATGCTTTGCAAAACCACTTCCACATATCTGACCATTCACACACTGCAATCCCCATCTACACTTTTAACTCCATTGTCCCCATCTTCCTCAGAACGCCATAACTGTCTAATTAAATCTGCATTATTAAACATCTGCTCCATCCGTAACAAGATTCCACTTATCCTAGAACTTGTTGCAGAACATGACCTTGATCTTATATTCATCACTGAAACATGGATTATACCTGATGACATATCCCTTATATCATCTCTGAATACTGGTCCTTACTCTTTTTCTCATTTGCCTAGACGTAATACCCATAATTATGGAGGAGGTATTGGCATTATCTATAAATCCTCCCTTCATGTATCCCCTCTACGTGACCATAATAATGATCAATCTGAGGCGTTTACCTGTTCCATTAGAGCCCCACACTCCAAGACTTTTAATATATCACTTTTTTACCGACCCCCCTATTCCTCAATCCCTTTATTCCTCTCTGAGTTTTATTCATTTACCCATCTACTGTCTGAATCTAATATCATTATAGGTGATTTTAATATTGCTACTAACCTATCAACTAATCATTCTAAATCTCTACTCAATATACTGTCATCCTCCAATATTAAACTTCATAATACTTACCCCACACACAAATATGGTAATACACTCGATCTCCTCATTTCCCATAAGTCATCCAACTTGATTTATTTTCACTCTGTTGGCCCTTGTATTTCTGATCATCACATTATATTTTTTACCCTCCAATCCCTTAAACCTCCCCACCCCACTATCACTCGTTCTTTCCGCAAAACAAAAATAATCAACACTCACCATTTCATCAGAGACTTCCTATCCCTCCCACATAACTCACCTGGTGAATTATTTACCACTCTTTCAAGTACCCTCGATTCCCACGCTCCAATAATTATTAAAAAATCCATCCTTAGACTTGACACTTCCTGGTATACCCTCGCACTCCTAAAACAAAAGCGTAAATTGCGTACACTCGAAAAGAAATTGATTAAATCAAAATCTGAATCTATACTTGCGCTTTATTAACTGATCAAGTACAAACATATACGTGATTTCTTAATTGCAAAATCGCTTTATATTACTGCCTCTCTGGAATCATGCTCATCAGATCAAAAGAAAACGTTCACCATTTGTTCGAAACTCCTTGGGCGAAATAAAAAGAAAACTTTACCCGACTTTCCACCAGACACCTTATCATCAACTTTTGATGACTATTTCCATCATAAGCTTACACGTACTCTCAGCAATCTCCCACGACATACCACTTTAATAACCCCCACCATGCCAACTCACTCACTTAATATATTGTCAGTCCCTTCCATGTCAGACATAGGCACAGTTCTTAAAGCAACTAAAAGTTCATCTCCTCTTTACCCTATTCCTCTTTCCCTTTTACACGAAATCACTGAATCCCTCACTATCCCTCTCAATAATGTATTCTGTGAATCCCTAGAATCCGGTACTTTTCCAACATCCTTCAAACATGCACTCATTACACCCCTCCTTAAGAAAACAAACATTGACCCTCAGAGCCTCAACAATTATCGTCCAATCTCAAACCTGTCGATATTTTCCAAAACTTTGGAACGAATCGTCGCGAAACAACTAACGTCTTATTTAATATCACACAAAATCCCTCATATCTTCCAAAGTGCATATCTTCCTTCCAAATCAACAGAAACCGCACTTGCGAAGATATCCAGCAATATTCTCACTAACCTTGATAAAAAAATGGCACAATACTCGCACTACTTGATCTCTCCTCTGCGTTTGACACTATTGACCACACGATTCTCATACACCGTCTTACATCTATAGGTATCACTGGTACTGCACACAAATGGCTATCCTCATTCATAACCAACCGAACTTCCTCAGTTTTAGTTCACTCAACCCGTTTATCTTCCCGTCTTGTAACACACGGTGTTCCCCAAGGGTCAGTCCTTGGACCAATACTCTTTAACATTTACATAATTCCCCTTCTCCACCTTATCTCGAATTCTCCAGTTAGCTTCCATACATATGCAGACGACATACAACTTTATGTAAAATGTACAGAAAACGTTAATTTTGCACCCGACATCCTTTCCTCTACTATTACCACCATTCATAACTGGCTAACAATAAACTCCCTCGTCTTTAACCCAATTAAAACCGAGGCTATATTCCTTCACCTTCCACTCCGAAGTAAAACGTTACCAACCCCCCGATTACCATTAATGGACAACTCCATAACAAAACTATTAAATTATCAACTACATTCACTACGCCTTATTCGTCATTCAATATCAATATCCACCGCTACTATTATAGCTTCTGCTTACATCCTACCTCTATTCGACTACTGCAATTTTATCCTCTATAATACACCCTCATCGTATATTACTAAACTCCAAATTCTTCAAAATTCTATAGCTAGGTGTATATTCAACATACCAAAATACTCCCACACTCATATATCTCCATTCCTAGTTAAACTCCACTAGCTACCTGTACGCCATAGAATCCTATATAAAACTCTACTACTGGCTCATAAAGCAATCCACCATGATTCTCTTGACTACCTAGCATCCCTACTCAAACTTAAATTACCAACTAGTACCATTACACGCTCCACCAATACGTTTCTACTTCAACTTCCTCCTAAATACAACTTACATTCAACCAACACTCGAGCATGGGCAATATCCGTCCCATACTCGTGGAACACTCTCCCCACATCCATCCGTACTACACCATAAACTCCCAACTTCAAGAAACTACTGAAAACCTACCTATTTAATATGAAACATTAACTTAAAATATATATGGACGGCCGATTGCTTTATAAGCACAGTTCGCAGTCCGAAAACCGAAAAATGTAAAAAGATGTAAAAATGTAAATATAATTGTATCTAAATAATAAATGAATATTGATTAAAATCACTACGATATATTTCAAACATTTAGAATAATAATATTTAATTAATATTAATATTATATATACTATAAAAAATAAATAAATACATACTATCATATTATCTTTATAGTAAAAATTTAATTAAATGATATTTATTAGCGAAAGTAAATAAAGTGACTTAAATATGGTTGCTATTAAAATAAAATAAAATACAATTTATGACAAGTCAATGGTGTCCCTTAAATAGACATAAACATACACATACAAAATAATGAATCCTATGATAAATAATTGTTTATTAACGATTAGTTAGAATATGAAAATGTATTGAAACATTGTCTTATAAATGATATCGAGTTTAATTATAACAACTATAAAATATATAGACATATTAAAACTTATCTACTAACGGAACATATCAAATTTAGAACAATTGTTAAATATTTTTCAACAAATTAAGACAAAATAATATATTTTAAATAAATAAATTAAAGCCACTAATATATCTGCTTCTTTAAATACCAATATAACTCATAGTAGTTTTATTATAATAGTCTTAAGTATACCATTTTAAATTCAAATTAAATTCAAATTAAATTATGAAATAATAACCAAGTTAAAATTATATACATATAGCACTAATAACTTCTTTTTCAGTCTGTGAAAAATACAAACAAAAATATGTTATATTATATTAATAAATATATAATTCATATTAGTGTAGATATGAGTTTGACACATGTTAATGTACATTAATTAACAACATAATAAAAATATATTATATAATATTGTACTATATAGTATCAATTGATCTGCGAAAAAGCATGTGATACATTAAATAATAAAATACTTAGATACCTATAGATAATATTGATTGTGATTATATAGTAAATCTAAAGAGTTAGTAAAATATTTATTATCTATAAATATATCACTGTAAATGTGGATATTTTAAATTTTTAATACATATATTTTTTCCAAATCTCTTCTTTCTATCTCCATTTTCCATTAATATTAAATCCATGGAGGTAACATTAGAAAATAAAACATTTCTTTTAAGCATATATCTAATATGCATATATATATAATAAGGCATTCACATCAACTCTGGTTTTCTAGTTACGGCCGACAAACATATAGACCTGATGAGTCATTCCGTGGTTTGAACTTATCTATAGATATTACTTACTTTTACTTTTAATCCCGTGACGCATGCATCGTATGGGTAATCATGTTGCTTGCAACAATAACAATGTTTCTCCATCTGTCTCTATCCCTCGTCTTCTCGAACAGTTCATCTAACGACTTGTTTGTCCACAGAGTGATGTTTGACATCCAGTCTTTCTTTGGGCGACCTCTGCTTCTTGCACCTTCAACTTTTCCTTGCATGATAGTGTTTGCCAAACTATTATGGCGACATATGTACCCATAGTATGACATTTTCCTTCTTTTGATGGTTGTCAGCAGAGGTTCGAATTTGCCTACCAATTTTATTATTGTCTCATTTACATATTGATTAGTTTTCATATGTCGATAATTAATTTCATGAAGTCTTCTATGAGCTTTGTTTTCAAATGCTGAGATCCTCTTTTCTTCATTTGACATTAGCGTCCAGGTTTTACAACCGTATAGTAGTATAGATAGAACTAGCGATCTGTATAAATTGAATTTTATTTTAAAGCCGATATTTTTACTGGTCTATATAATGTTTAATCTAACCATTGCAGATGTAGAGGTAGCTATGCGAATTCGTAATTCATTACCTGACGCTCCATCCGATTTTAGGGTCGCTCCTAGATATTTGAAGATTTTACATCTTCGAGTAGTATTCCATCCATGTAGATTTTAGTGCACTTATCATTATTCTTTGAATTTAATATCGTTTGCTCTTCTCTTGGCTTATTTCCATGCCGTGGGCTTTTGAAGATTCGACTAGTCAATTTGTCAGGTCTTGTAGTTCGGTATTGCTTCCTGCTATTAAGTCGATATCGTCTGCGAATCTAAGGTTGCTGATCTTTCAACCGCCAATCGAGATAGTTGAAGTATACTCATCGAGCGTGTTTATCATAATTTGTTCAAGGAAGATGTTGAACAATACTAGAGAGAGTAGACATCCCTGTCTGACTCCTACAGTTGTGTTGAAGAAGCTCCCGGTTACATTGTTGATAAGGACTGTACTAGTAGAGATAGAATATAGTGATTCTATTATTTCTATGATATCTTGTGATATTCCGAAGTTATACATACTTTACCATAAATCTTTATGCCATACACGGTCAAAAGCCTTTTTAAAATCAATAAAGTTGTGATATACATCTTTATTGTTTTCTATGTGCTTTTCCATAAGAATTCTGCATTTGAGGATTTGTTCAATTGTGCTTCGGGATTTTCTAAAGCCTGCTTGTTCTTCTGCTAGGATTGTTTCAGCTTGTGGGTTTAGACGGTTTAGGATTATTCTTAAAAGTATTTTGCTTGCATGCGGGATAAGGCTCAGTGTGCGGTAGTTTGAACATTTCCGTGAGTCACCTTTTTTCGGAATTGGTATTATAAGTGATTTAGTCCATTGGTCTTGCCACTTCTTTGTTTTCCATATTTGTTGACATATTGTGGTGAATATTTTGATCAGACTTTCACCTCTGTGTTTTAGAAGTTCACCAGGAATGTTATCAGGACCTGGCGATTTCCCATTCTTAAGAGTCAGAATTGCATTACGGACTTCAGATTCAAGTATTGGAAGTGATTCTTCATTGTTGTTCATTATATTCGGTTTTAGTAGGTTATTGTCTGGTTTAATTTTAAAATTATATAAATCTTTACAATATTCAGTCCATGTTTTTATCAATTCTATATTTTCAGTGACGGGCTTATTATCTTTATCTAAGATGATCATTGTTTTACGTCTGGTTGTCTTTATGAGTATTTTCAATGTTTGGTAAGCTTTTTTGTTAGCTCTTCACTTTGCCATGTCTTTATTTATACTAGTACATTGGGATTGGATCCATGTTTCTTTTTCTTCCTTCATCAAATTACGAATTCTGATATTTATCTGTCTGTACTTGTCTTTCAATTCTGGTTTTACTGGTTTTACTTTTGTTAATGCTTTGAGTTTACGTCTATCATCACATAAGTCAAGGATATTGTATGTTATCCACGGTTATTTCTTTTTCCTATATTTTCCAATAGATTTTTTCCGCTATTAGTAAGATAGCTTTTTCAACCATGTTGCAAGTTTCAGTAATATCATTTTCATTAATTTTCACTTGCGAAAGCTCAAGATCAAGTTTTACTTTGTAATCATTAACAGTAGTTGCGTTTTCAAGTTTATCTAGGTCAAATCTGATCCTGTTCGTGATTGCTATTTTCCTTATACACAATTTCAGTTTGAGATTACATAATACTAAGTCGTGGTCACTGCCAATATCGGCACCAGGATATGTTCTTGTACTTGTAGTAATTATACTCGACTTAAATCTCTGAGGCGTCAATATGTAATCAATTTGATTATCTGTTCTTCCATTCGGAGCGTGCCACGTAGTTCTTTTTGTGATTATAAAGTGTATTAGCGAGAACAAACTTATGTTTTTCAGCAAACTCCAATAATCTTTCACCACGAGAGTTTGTAGAACCGTGGCCGAAGCGACCAATAGAGTTAGGCCATATATTATGTGCATCAGTTCCAGCTTTTACATTCCAATCGCCAAGTATTACTAGGAAGTCCTTTTTAGGTGTTTTTGATATTGTGTCTTCTATGAGTTCATAAAATTCTTCGATATCTTCATCAGAATAATCTGTTGTTGGTGCATATACCTATATTATGTTGATGTTCATTGGTTTGGCTGCTAACTGCATGGAAATAATTCGGCTGGAAATCATGTTAATGTTGAGTATGGAATTAATTAACTCTTTCCTGATTAAAAATCCTACTCCGTGTCGCTTTAACTTATCATGTCCACTATAGAAGAATTTATGTCCGTGATCAGTTATTTCTTATACGTTAATTCTATCCATCTTATCTCTGCCAATCCGATTACATCCCATGTGTAGCGATCGAGTTCTCTTGATAATTCCTCTAATTTTCCACATCTGCTCAGCGTTCTCACATTCCAAAAGATTAGATATATCGTACCCGTATACGGGTCCGTTTTATGAATTTCTATCTTCACGACCCGTATTTTGAAATTCAACAAATCCTATTTTTACGGCCGTAATTCGTGACGGTGGACATAATTACTTATAGGTGGCGATACAGTATAATCTGATTATGATATGATCGGATATTTAATTAATTTCGCTAGTCTATTTATAGACTATATTTAAAATACTATATTTAAATATAAATATACATATACTGTACAGTAGACCGGTTCGTACTAATTTTTTTTCGTAATTTTATAAACTTCACATCTATGACAATTATGTATGCTATGATGAATAAGTGTTTACAATTTTAGAACTATATCTTAAATAGTTTTATATCACGAGACCTTTTTATTTTAACATTGAATACATATAAAATTAAACATGGGGGAGATATAGTAATACGTTTTATTCAATTTTTATAAAATTGAATGATTTTTTTAAGCCAACTATGGATATATCATAGAAACATATATTACAAGTAGCATTACAAATACATCATATTTTTCATAACAATCTAGATGCCAACATTTTATAAAATAATTTTAGTAAAAAAAAATATCTAAAAATCGTATAATTTAATATAAATAAATTATAACAATTTAATTTAAAAAAATAAAATATATAATTTATAGATAATAATAATACAATTCAAATTAATTATTAAAAAATTAAAAATTATTTTTAGAAAAAAAATTAACATTATTTGTAATTTTTTTTGGATTTTTATTTGAAATATGAAATACAAAATATATTTACATATTTTTTAATATTTTAAATTTTATTTGTATAAAGGACATTTCTATCTAACTTATATCCACAATTAAATACTATATGATCACTCAAATTTATGTAAAGTATAATTATATATGTTAATTTTTAAAAATTAATTATTTTTTGAATTATTTTGATATAAATACTTTGTAAAATGGTGTATTTTCTCGAGTTTTAGGAGACATTAATAATGGTAATTTGTAGATATAAAAATGAAATATAGATATTATATTAATAATAAATATAAATAATGGTATATATTATATTAATTCATTAAATGTAATACAAATACATAATTAATTTTAAATATTTTATTTTAAATGTAAACATCAAAGATAATAAGATGGTGGAATGACTATTATACATGTGATATTTTAAATTAAATTTAAAAATAATAATTTATATTTCATACTTTAAATGCTTCGTGAACAAAGGTAACTATTTTTTTTATAAAAATTGTTAATACATATTATACTAAAATATAGATATGTATTATATGTTATATGAAGGATTAAAAATTGATTCGAACGAACCGGTCTACTGTACACTGTACAGTGTATATAGTATACACACACATATATATATATATATATATATATATAAAGTATACTTTTAAGTCGATGCATGTATGATAGTCTAAACATAGATAGGTATGTATATATGTACGTATACATATATACTTATAATATCCAATCATATTATATACTTTTTGATCGACGGATGAAAAAGAGGATTGAAATAGCGGAATTGGTGTGAATTCTTACTATATTAAGCCCCGTATATCATCTCCGTAAACGTAGTGATTCTACGGCTGTATATTTTTTTCGGCCATAACTAGACAACCAGAGTTGAGGTGAATGCCCTTTAACATCATTATATTTCATTACTATTTATAACATTCATAATATTTTCAAATCTAAAAAATGTGATATTACAAAATGATTAACAATTAACTATATTACTCATAATGTAAAATGATTAGAATAAAATACTGAAAAAAGCAGGTTATATGTTCAATTAGTAAAATATTTCAATATAAATTAATAATAAAATATAATTTAAAAATTAATAGAAAAAATACATAACAAATTATTTATATCATCTGATTAATACATAGGCTTAAGTGATGCAATCACTCTTGCACCAACACAATATGAAATGGTTACCGTTTAAAAACGTTGCGAATTTAGACTACTATAATAGTAGACTCCTATAGGCTTAATTTATAAAACGTTAATGCTTAGTAGACCTTGATATATACGTGGCTTGCTTGTGCGTGGTCAGTTTATCTTCTGATGCTACTTTATTCGAGCTGCCAAATGGATGTAATTCAATGCTGTCTCGACCTTTCTCTAGAATTGCGTCAGCCAGATGGAATATACTTCCGTACTACTTAAGTAAATTGGAGTCATATCCTAAATTTGCGAATTTTTTCAAATACTATCTAAATTAACCTATCTATTTATCTTGATCGTGATACTAATTTTATGTATTACTTTGCTATTTTATTTGTATATTCAGTTTGTATTTTACTGTTTTATTTATTCTAGTTTGTTTATTTATTTCGTTTCCACACCAGAGAAGGTACTTGTTTTACCACATTGGAGTATAAATAAACTATCCAACCCAATCCAATCCTATCCATCATAAAATTGTTTTACAAAATAAGTATATAGGCTTATAGCATTATATAATAAGATACACATATTCAACTACAAATATATGAGAACATATGAATATATATATATTTTTAATATTTAATTTTATAAAATAAACTAACTTTCGATAATGTATTATTGCATATTATAATTTAAATTTAAGTAGTATTATATAGGTAATGTCATTAAATAGTGTATACAGGTATGGATACATTATTTATTATACAATTTTTATATTACAAGTTTTTTATTTTATTTTATTTATTCATACACATTCTCAAGATACATTATTATTTTTAAGGTGTGTCCAAAAATAATAGAGTTTTTAAAATGTAAACACTTTTATATTTTAATTGATATTTGTATCTGATTAACAATTGTTGTACTAATATAAAGTAATGTTAATTATATTATACATATAAATAAGTAACTATAGTTGACTAAATAAAAAAACTAAATTTACTAGTAATATTACATTCAAATAATTATACACACACACGCATATATATATATATATATATAAAGTTTTAAGTTTTATAAATGTATTCAATAATTTATTTATTTTCTTTAGAGTATATATTTCCAAATAGGAATGTTTACAACTAATTGTAACTATAGTTAAAATTGTACTATAGTACATTATACATTTCATATATATTAATAAAACTCATATTAAAGTATCAGTATATTCAACTATGTATATATATATATATATATAAATATTTATATTTAACCTGTATATTTATTAGAAGCTTGTACCTTTTATAAATAAAACATAATTTATTATTATTATTTTAAGATATATATAAATTGATTGTTTTATATTATTGTAAATATAATACAAATACCGAAATTATAACGAAAAATATTTATATATATACTCATAATTTGATAAATACTTCTATATATATTTATAATATTAATATATATATATATATATATATATATATATATATATATAAATATATTCTATATGATTATTTAATTTTAAACTCGCGTAATTTTAATAAATAAATTTAATAATAATTCATTTCAATTCATATTCATTATATTTATGAATTAATTATATAAATTAATATTATTAAATATAATTTATATATATAATTGTAGGTTATATAATATTAATTTGTCATCAAATTCATATAACCTAGAATGTTATCATAGATTAGAATTATCATATATGATGACATAAATTATCATAATGATACAATAAATGTTATATATATATATAATTTTAAAAATATATTCTTATATTAATTATATTAACATTACTATGTGACAATTATATTATTAAATATAAATTAAAAAGTAGTATATTCAACCTGAATATAACTAATACCAAAGCGAATTGAATATACGTATTTTTATCATAACCGATGTGTCATTAATGTATGTAATATATATATATATATATATATATATATATATATATATTGATCTTTGTTTACTAATAAATCAAATATAGTCGTGTTATCAACATATTAGCTTTTCAATATCGTTTAATTATATTATAATTGTAAAATACGTATTTTACAATTACAATTACTATTAGTCCTATTAATTAATTTTTTATTATATGGGGAAGTACTTAGCCTAGCAATATAAAATGCATTACAATTTTATAAAATAAATGTGTGAGAGCAATATATAAACTTGATAACAAAACAAATATTGATTACATTTTTTTAAGACATAACATTCTAAATTTAAATATATAATAAATTATCTATTTATAAATTAATAAATTATCTATTTATCCTAAATATAGGTTAGAATATATAAAAATCATTATTTGAATAGTTTAATTTGTAAATTATTTAAACATAATTGGTCCTTTTATACTTTTCGGTTACATTAAACATTCTTAATACACAAATAAGAGTTGATCATGAGAAATGTAGTATTCGTTATAAAGGCGCATGTTTGTGGAATTCTTTAAATGAAACAATATCATCTTTATCAAATTTGAATACTTTTACAATGCATATTAAAACATGTTTTTAAATAATTATATCTAGTGCTTACACCTGTTTATCTGTTAACTAAATGTTAGGTATTTATGTACATGGTCATTTTTTCTTTTTTTTTAGCTCTTTTAAAGTGTTCGTATTGTATAGATATTTTTTATCTTTGTAGACTTACTTTGGTCTTTCGTTTTCTTTGATTTTTTATAGTTTAACTTATTTATTATTTTAGTAGCTTTTTACATTTTTTAAATATTTTATTTTATCTTTTTATTATATTTTATTATCATTTTATTGATATATACATGATGATATTCTAGGTATTGAGAGTTACATTTTATTTTATTGTATTTATTTTATTATGAGACAGAACACGATTGATCAAAATAGAATTAAAAATATGTATACTCATTGTATTTATTCGTCTTTGTATTAATTCTCAAAGTAATAAGTTAAATAGAACTTTTATACCATACATCGGTTTTTGATCTCGGTTATCAAATAAATCTGATATTATTATTATTACAGATATATATATATATATATATATATATTTATATATATATATATGTGTGTATATGTGCGTTTATGTGTGTGTATGTTTATATAATTAAATAAATATATGTAAACCACTAATAGAGTTAAATGTACAGGGAATTTCCATGCTTTCTTTAAATCTGAATAACTTGTAACTATAAAATAATATTAATTATGTAAATATATATATATATTAATTAATAATATAATATTATAATATTTAAATAAGTTTAATTTTAATGTGATATTGTTACACAATATAAATTTATATATATATATATATATATATATATTTATAAAACTTCCTGTGTGGCTAGGTGGCTAAGGCGTAAGACACATAAGCAGTAAGGTTCTAGCTTCGTCCGGACCATTAATTAATTTTATAAAATGTGTTTTTAAATATTATTTAGAAGTAATCTTATATAATTGTGTATAACTAAATTATCGGCTCTCGTTAATATCATGGATGCTTTAATATAAGAGCGGTTTATAAGTGAAAACTTCATCTAAGTTCCTGGATGGGATGAAATAACTCCACCAAATAAAAATAATAATAACAATAACAATAACAATATATATATATATATATATATATATATATATATATATATATATATATATATATATAATATAATGTATATAATATATAAAAATAACTAAAAGTTAGTTGGAAGCATAGACAATATTTTAAATCAAATGTTTTACAGGTCATTTACTACAATTTCAAAAAAAATAAAAAATATGAATATAATATATTAATTAATTATATGCTATATATATATTATAATATATGCATAATATTAAAAATATAATATTTATAAAATAATTGACTATGGTTAAATTTAAATAATATAAATTTAAATAACATTATAATTAAATACATATTTAATAAAGAACTAAACAAGTGATACGCAGTACATTCAATACATTTAATCATCAACGATCAGATTAGGGTATTACTGAGGGTATTCCTGAGGGTATTACTGAGGGTATTACTGAGGGTATTACTGAGGGTATTCCTGAGGGTATTCCTAAATTTTCTACCATTAGGCTATTGTCAAAAGTATAAACTATACCCGATATACCTACTACCTGATGTATTATACATAATCAGAATATAACACACTACATATAATATAATATAATTATTCATTTAATAACTTCATTATATATTTACATAAAATAATTTATTTATATTAGTATAAAATACTATAATATTTTACAATTAACTAGAGTCTATTTTTAGTAAACATAATAATATAATACATGTATTGCAATATAAAATAAAATAATATTATTTATTATAATACTTTTCATAAACTCGAATTTAAGATATCTCTCATCATATATTAATATATATATATATATATATATATATATATATATATATATATATATATATATATATATATATATATCAGTGTTCATTCTAGGTTTCAGGGCAGCTACCAAAAAAAAATTATTATAGGGCATTTAAATATATTTTACTAAGTAAAATGTAGAATGACATATATGGGTAATTTCGCCATCTATTTATAAATTCATTTATGATAAATAATATATTAGATGGACACTTATACCCTGAGGCAATTTAAACCTGTAACAAATGTTACTTACAAAAGCTACTTATGAGGCTTTTTGAATTAGATATGTAAATAAATAGCAAATAAGTTCGATTACTTATTATTCGTTTACAATTAAATGATTTACAAATTGTAATTCTAATACATTGATATCAAATAATTCTTTTTATATTCAATATCTCAACATTTGATTCATGAGATATTCAGATATTAAAAATTTGATCTTCGAGCATTTATAATATTGAAAATTATGTTGTCGATATGTTATAATATTGAAAATTAGGTTGTCGAGATCTTATGATATTGAAAATTATATTGTCGAGATCTTATAATATTGAAAATTATGTTGTCGATATGTTATAATATTGAAAATTATGTAGTCGAGATCTTATAATATTGAAAATTATGTTGTCGATATGTTATAATATTGAAAATTAGGTAGTCAAGATCTTATAATATTGAAAATTATGTTGTCGATATGTATAATATTGAAAATTAGGTAGTCGAAATCTTATAATATTGAAAATTATGTTGTCGATATGTTATAATATTTAAAATTAAGTAGTCGAGATCTTATAATATTAAAAATTATGTTGTCGATATGTCTTAATATTGAAAATTAGGTAGTTGAGATCTTATAATATTGGAAATTAGATGGTTGATATGTTATATTGAAAATTAGGTAGTCGAGAAGTTATATTTTTTAAATTAGGTGTTCGAGTAGTTTGATATATAAGTAATTTGGTTCTCGATAAGTTATAATATTATGATTATTGTAATATCATATATATAATTATATATTTATTATAGTAATGTAATAGTAACTCTATCAAACTTATATATATATACACTTATTTTTGTATATAAATGTATTGGTAATATTACTAATCAATCGAATAGTATATTTATAATTTAAACTTTCATATTATTATAATGATTATTATAAGCATAATGATATATTTCGCGAGAAACACCTGTATACTATTATGTCAAGTATACAGGATTAGTTATTCGTATAATTAAAGACTATAATACATGGAAATGTATTTATAGGAATATATAAATAAATAAGTTTCTATATATTATATATAATATATAACAAACTATATAATACAAATTATAAGATACTAAATATATAATATATATAGTAATTATTTTCATTAATTATATATTATATATATAAAATTAACGATATATAATATATCATACTTATAAATACTTAAAAATACTTATAGGTAGATAAAAATATACAAAAATACCTATATCTATATTAATATTATTAGATCATACTGGTACACATTATTAGATATCTCTACTATATAAAAGAAAGTCTATTTAATTATATATATATATATATTTATATGTGTGTATCTGGTGAGGTAACTCGAGAACCGGGGTACGTCGCGAAAATATGTTATACCCGATCTTAATAAATTTGCAACAGTATGGTCTTGGTCCGGACATTTTTTTGAATTTTTTACCGCGTACCCCAGAAAAACCTAAAAAATTGACTTTTTGCCATTAAAATGATTTTTTGTCATCTAAAATCTTCGGCGTCGCTTTTTTGAAATATTATTTTTACATTTTTTCGAAGTATTTTTTTGAAATTTTTTGAATTTTTTTTTGAAATTTTTGAAATTTATTGTGAAATTTTTGAAATATTTTTGAAATTTTTTGAAATTTTTTGAAATTTTTTGAAATAATTTTAAACATTTTTTTGAAATTTTTTTAAAATATATTTTGTAATATTATCTATATTTTTTGTTTTATTTTTAAAAATATTATTTGAAATATTTTTTTATATTTTTCAACTAATCGTTGTTATATTATTATTTAAAGATATAATTAAAATATTATAATTATATAATAAATATATAAATATTATAAGATATAAATATTATACTTAACTAAAATATTTGTAGAACATTTATAAAAAATATTTTTTATATACTAGCAATACAGAATCAGGAAGAGCTATAATTAATAAATAATATATAGGCAACAACAATCTAAAATCAAAAATCGAATAACGCAGGGTGCGGTTTGGGTTTTCGAAATTTGTTAAGTAATATTTTTTAATATTGGAAATATGTGTTGTATTTTTTTTTTAATTTTTGAAATATTTTTCCACTAATTTTTGAGATATTAAAAACGAATATTTGTCTAAATTTGTTTGAATTTTTTTTATGGAAAATTTATGTTATTGTATATGAAAAGCAAAATCATGAATAGCCATAATTAATAAATAATAGATAGGAAAACTATCAAACAACGAGTAAAGCAGAGTTGGGTAAGGCAAGAAATTCCAAATCAGGAATAGTTATAATTAATAAATGATAGATAGGCAAATAATAAAAAAACCGATCGACGCTGATTTGGAACGGTTTGGGTTTAGGTTTACAACATATTTTGGAATATTTTAAATATTTGTTGTATTTTTTGAAATATTTTGCAATAATTTTTTTAAATATTAAAAAAAATATGTTTCTACATTTGTTTGTATTTTAGATACACTTTATTTATTGTATATACTAGAAATGTAGAATACGGAATAGCTTTAATTAATAAATAATAAATAGGCAAACAATTAAAAACCGATAAATGTCGAGTCGAGTACTGTTTGGATTTGGGTTTAGGTTTGAGTTTTCGAAATTTTTTTAAAACATATTTTGTAATATTTTAAATATTTTTTTGCAATTTTTAGCAATTATATATTTTAGAATAATCAGGAATAGCTATAATTAATAAAAATATAAATAGGCATTCAAAATCAGGTATGGCTACTAATATGTTGAAATATTTTTTATATTTCTTAAAATATTTTTAGACACTTTTTAAAAATATATTTTGTAATATTTTAAATTATTATTTGTAATCTTACCAAATATTTTACAAATAATCTTAAAAACGAGCAACGCTGGGTCTACATCGGATACAGTTAGAATTAGTAAATATTAGTTAGAAGAAAAAAATTAAATATTAGCTAAGTATAATCAGGAATAGCTACAATTAATAGGTATATAATCAAAAACCTAGAAACGCAGGGTAGTGTACGATTTGTGTTTGGGTTTAGGTTTGGGTTTTAGACATTTTTTTAAAACATATTTTGTAATATTTGAAATATTTGTTGTATTTTTTAACATATTATTTGAAAATTTTTTCTACTTTGTTTTATATGTCAGCTAACATTTATTTTATTATATATATCAATTAAGAATCAGGAATAGCTATAATTAATATATAATATATTGGAAAATAATCAAAACCGAGCAACGCCGGGTCGGGTACGGCTAGTATATATATATATATATATATGTGTGTGTGTATCTGGTGAGCTAACTCGAGAACCGGGGTACGTCGCGAAAATATGATATACCATATCTTCATAAATTTACATCAGTATGGTCTTGGTCCGGAAATTTTTTTGAATTTTTTACCGCGTACCCCAGAAAAACCTAAAAAATTGACTTTTTGCCATTAAAATGATTTTTTGTCAACTAAAATCTTCGGCGTCGCTTTTTTGAAATATTTTTTTTACATTTTTTCGAAGTATTTTTTTGAAATTTTTTTGAATTTTTTTTTGAAATTTGTTGAAATTTTTTTGAAATTTTTGAAATATTTTTGAAATTTTTTGAAATATTTTTGAAATTTTTTGAAATATTTTTGAAATTTTTTGAAATAATTTTAAACATTTTTTTGAAATATTTTTAAACATTTTTGTGGACATTTTTTTGAAATTTGTTTAAAATATATTTTGTAATATTATCTATATTTTTTGTTTTATTTTTAAAAATATTTTAAAAAATTTGAAATATTTTTTTATATTTTTCAACTAATCGTTGTTATATTATTTAAAGATATAATTAAAATATTATAATTATATAATAAAGATATAAATATTATAAGATATAAATATTATACTTTTTAAAATATTTGTAGAACATTTATAGAAAATATTTTTGTAATATTTGGAAATATTTATTATATACTAACAATACAGAATCAGGAATAGCTATAATTAATAAATAATAGATAGGCAACAACAATCAAAAATCAAAAATCGAACAACGCAGGGTGCGGTTTGGGTTTTCTGAATTTGTTAAGTAATATTTTGTAATATTGGAAATATGTGTTGTATTTTTTTTAATATTTTTTGAAATATTCTTGAAATATTTTTCCACTAATTTTTGAGATATTAAAAACGAATATTTGTCTAAATTTGTTTGAATTTTTTCATGAAAAATGTATGTTATTGTACATGAAAAGCAGAATCATATAGCCATAATTAATAAATAATAGATTGGCAAACTATCAAACAACGAGTAAAGCAGAGTTGGATACGGCAAATAATTCCAAATCAGGAATAGTTATAAATTAATAAATGATAGATAGGAAAATAATTTAAAAAAAACGAGCAACTCCGATTTGGAACGGTGTGGGTTTAGGTTTTCAACATATTTTGGAATATTTGAAATATCTGTTTTATTTTTTGAAATATTTTTTCACTAATTTTTTAAATATTATAAAAATATGTTATAATATTTTAAATTATTTTTTCTATATTTACAAATATTTTATGAATAAATCTTAAAAAGAACAACGCTAGATCTACATCGGATACAGTTAGAATTATTAAATATTAGTTAGAAACAAAATTAAAGATTAGCTATGCGTAATTAGGAATAACTAAAATTAATAATTGATAGGCAAATAATAAAAAACCGAGCAACGTCGGATTGGGTACAGCAATCAATTCCATATCATAAATAGTTATAATTAATCAATTATAGATATGCAAATAATAAAAAACTAAGCAACGTCGATTTGGAACGGTGTGGGTTTAGGTTTTCAACATATTTTGGAATATTTGAAATATCTGTTTTATTTTTTGAAATATTTTTTCACTAATTTTTTAAATATTATAAAAATATGTTTCTACATTTGTTTGTATTTTAGATAAACTTTATTTAATTGTATATACTAGAAATGTAGGATCAGGAACATCTCTAATTAATAAATTGTAAATAGGAAAACAATCAAAAACCGATAAATGTACTGTTTGTATTTGGATTTAGGTTTGAGTTTTCGACATTTTTTTAAAAATTATTTTGTGATATTTTAAATATTTGTTGTATTTTTTAGCAATTATTTATTTTAGCATAATCATGAATAGCTATAATCAATAATAATAAATAGTCAAACAATCAAAAACCTAGCAAAGCCTGGTATACTAGCCTAGGTTACTAATATATTGAAATATTTTTTATATTTAAAAAAATATTTGTTGACACTTTTTTAAAATATATTTTATAATATTTTAAATTATTTTTTCTATTTTTACAAATATTTTATGAATAAATCTTAAAAAGAACAACGCTAGATCTACATCGGATACAGTTAGAATTATTAAATATTAGTTAGAAACAAAATTAAAGATTAGCTATGCGTAATTAGGAATAACTAAAATTAATAATTGATAGGCAAATAATAAAAAACCGAGCAACGTCGGATTGGGTACAGCAATCAATTCCATATCATAAATAGTTATAATTATTCAATTATAGATATGCAAATAATAAAAAACTAAGCAACGTCGATTTGGAACGGTTTTGGTTTAGGTTATCAACATATTTTGGAATATTTTAAATATTTGTTGTATTATTTAAATATTTTTTCACTAATTTTTTAAATATTAAAATAAATATGTTTCTACATTTGTTTGTATTTTAGATAAACTTTATTTAATTGTATATACTAGAAATGTAGAATCAGGAATATCTCTATAGATATATTCCTTTTATTATAAATTATAATTAATAAATAATAAATAGGCAAACAATCAAAAACCGATAAATGTCGGTTCGGGCTCTGTTTGGGTTTGGGTTTAGATTTGAGTTTCGACATTTTTTGTAATATTTTAAATATTTGTTGTATTTTTTTGCAATTAAATATTTTATCATAATCATGAATAGCTATAAATTATAGCCTATAATTAATAAAAATAAATAGGCAAACAATCAAAAACTTAGCAACGCCGGTTCGGGTATGGATACTAATATGTTGAAATATTTTTTGATATTTTAATGTCATAATATAACAAATTAATTAGAATGTATATTATAATTGTATTGATTATTACAATTTAATAATTTGTTTGCACATTGTTGTTAATAACTTTTGTTTAAATACAAATTTAAAAAAACATAATATGAATTGTATTATATAATTTAATAAGCTTTCCAGTGATACCAATTCTATCATAATAAAATCAATATAAAATATGCCATGCTCATGTATCAACATGCAGTACGTACTCCGTACGACGGTTGATTTTAAATTCAATATATATAATAACTAATAAGTAGTATAATACATGATATTTATGACATTATATTTTAAACATTATATATTATATATAAGAATAATAATTATGATAAGTATGATAATTAATATATAATATAATATTATTAAATATTAATAATATTGGTGATTAAATGTTTCATTATTTTATATTTGTATGGTTTTTAATATCTCTAATATCACTTTAATATTACGTTTTAAAATAGGATTTTGAATAAATATATAAAAATTACGAATTTTAAATAAAACAATCACGTGATTTATATATATTGGGAGAAAAAGAATTTGAATAAAAATAATTATTGATTTAATTTTCATATATTAATATAAATATAAATTTGTAGCAATTGCTACCCAATTTTCATTTTGGGTAGTGAATTTGCTACCCAATCTAAAAATAGATTATTCTAAATATAGATCAAGCAGTTTATTATCATATTTCATATTTAATTTTTATTTGAATCTAAATTGTTTGTTTATATAAAATATCAAACGGATATAACAAAGGGCAAATAGTATATATTCACCATTATTTGAAAAATAATGAATTTATCCTAATGTTATGACAGAAGTTATTCATATTCTCCATTATTTTAACTTAAATAATAATAGAATAATAATAATAATACATTTAATCGTCATTTTATAAATATTTATTGAATATCTGCCATTTATTAAATTTAATTATTTTTATTTTATTATTTTTATTATTTTTATTATTAATACAGATTATTCATTATTTTAATACTTAAATAATAATACATTTAATCGCCATTTTACAAATATTTATTAAAAATCTGCCATTTATTAAATAATATATTCCTGTAATTATAGATATAACACTTTTAATTAATGATATTACAAGTATATTAATAATAACTTAATAATTAAACTTAATCCATATAATTATATAATTAGGGCAGCTACCCAAAAAAATAGGGCACTTCCCAATTTGGGTAGATGGGTAGCTCTAGAATGAACACTGATATATATATATATATATATATATATAAATAAATAAAATAAATAAAAATAATTGATAAATTTAGTAATCATATATAGAAATACAATATAAATATGTTATATAATTAAAATAAATACAACATCTTTATTCAAAATTTTATTAAAAATACAAAAATACATATATTTTTAAATTCATGCGAAATCTTAATTTGTAATTGTTATCAAAAACTTATTATATTAAAATATTACATTTATTTAATTTTCTTTTAAATGATGCGTATAATAAAATAAGTTCCTCATATATGTTCCTACAAATATAAACACATAAACAAATTTGTGTAACATCTTTAAACAATGTCAATAACGGTATATAATTAGATAATAAAGTTCGACTAACAAGCGCATTACTATAGCTATGGTTACCAGAAGTTATCGTGCTAGGATTGTACTTCTGTTATTTGTTGTATATATTTATTTATTATCCGAATTATAGATTTGTTATGTAATTTCATTATATTTATATATATTTTTATAATTACTATTTAATTACAAGTTATAGTATTGTATTGGAAATATCATTTAGGTTATCTTAAAAATAAATTATTGAAAATTGTATGGATATTAAAAAATGTTTCATACTTAAGTATGTATACTACACATTTGTAAATCTATCTACCATTCAAACTATACTATGCTTTATTTTATTCAAATTTAATTTACTGTATAGAAATATGGGTCATAGTTATGTATAAATCTAAAATAGCATTATTTAATTCAAAAAAAGATTTAAGAAATAATTGTTAATAAACTAAATGATTTTTCAACTGTTTATCTATTTAAGAAAAATAGAATAGTATATTTATATGATATTTTAAGTATACTTACAAATAAGTATACAATACTTGCAATTACATGTTTAAAATATTCTATAAATTGTGCCATCCTATTATTTTAAAACATTTTACATTTATCTCTAAAAAATATTAAATACCAGTAATTATATGAATACTACTTTACTTACACTCGGACCAAGACTTTTGAATTATTTAAATATAGATATAATATATTCCCATTCTTTATCATTATTCTGTACAAATCTTAAAATAATTATATATAATCCTATTTAGTCTATTGTAATACATTTATTTTACTTTAAATTTGTATTTAATATATTTGACACTATAAAAATTCTGACATTATATTATATTTTGACACTATAAAAAACTGACTTTATACAAATTATTTTATATGATTTTATGATTTTATTAGCGTTTATTTTATTTTTTATATTTTTGACATTAAATAAATTACTTCAGGTTATATATTATTTTGTATATATTATTTTCAATATATTTAACCTATATTTTATTTAATATATTTATTTTTTTCTACCCTTGTTTCTTTTACTTTTAAATGTTGACTATATACTATTTAGTTCCACTATGTTATATTTTACTTTATTTTATTTTAATGGTTAATGTATTTATTATCTTTTAATTTTACAATTTTATTATTATATGATGATTACATTTAATTACGTTGTAAGTTTCATTATATTTTATTATATATTTTATTTATTTTTATCATATATATGTTTACATGAATTCATAATATAAAACATTATTATTTATGTATTATCTATAATGAAACATATACTTTTAATAAAGGGGTACTTGTCTCGATAAGAAACATTGCTTCTATAATTAACCTGGCATTGGCTATATCTGATAATAATATATATATATATATATATATATATATATAAGTTTATAAGTGAATAAATCATAATATTAATTATTAATAAACTAATGATAATAAATAATATAATATATGTATGATTAAAATTATTATATATGTATATTAACATGGTGCAATTCGATATGATATATTATTGCAATTTGTATCATTACAAAATCGTATACAAGTCCCTACATAAGGAATTATGTTATGTAAATTATTTATATAAATATATATATATATATATATATATATATATATATATACGTTAATGGATTAATCCTAGCTGTATTTAGTTATTTATTCGCTACACTAAATTATAAACAAACAATCTATTGTTATATACACATCTTCAAATAGGTGATTACGTTTAAGTAGATGTGAACTTCAAATGAATACTACTTAATAAAATATAAATTACCTCATCTACTTCTACTTGAAAATTGTGATATTTATAAGTATGAATCCATATCGGGTATTGGCTAAATCAAGAATGTATCTACTATATATAGATATGAATATAGAGTATAGACTATACGCTATTACTCGCGGGAAATCGAATAAGCAATCCAATAACATTACCGCTGTGTTTTAGCTACCATCTGATATATCCGTACTAAATAAATAAATAACATATACACTCGAGATATTGATGACCATTGTTATTTGATATTATTCATAAGTATCTATAGACTACTTAATATATTCCATTTATATATATATATTATATAAAAATTAAAACTTATTTATAATACATTTATTATAATACTGATATTATATTATTGTATTATATTATAAAATTACTGTATGGTCTACATATATATATATATATATATATATATATATATATATATATATATATATATATATATAATCTAAATAGATTAATTAGTATACAAAATAAAGCCATCAGAGCTATTTTCAATATTTCAAATAGATGAATACAGATGAATATTATAAAATATTGAATATCTTTAAATTTACTGATATTGTAAAATTAAATACTCTAAAATTTATGTTTAGGATTATTAATAATTTTACACCAATCATTATCAAAAATATGTTCTCTATTAAACAATGTGTATATATAGTCAGAGAAAAAATTTTAAATTTGTTATTCCTTCTTTCCTTCTTAATATAATAATTTTTGCATAACTCACAATGGTCCATTTTTATGGAATCTTCTTGAAAACAGATTTAAATTATTATATAATATAAATACGTTTACTCGAAGTTTAATATATAATTATATTTCGATGTATTAAATGATGTAACAGATTTTATTCTTTATTTTATATTATATTTTACATATCTTTTATACATATTTTCCAACTATTTATTTTTTTTAAACAATTTTTAGTTAATTTTATATACTTAATTTTATATATTATATTTTATTTTATTTAATTTATATTCAAACATGATGAAGTAATTACTCGGGAATGGAATTTTTTAATTTGTTATTCATTTTTTAAGTTTTGTTTTTAATGTACATATTTGATATATATGAGCTTTTATTATATAATATAAATATCCAAATTGGCAATTTTTTTCTGTAGAATTTATTATATTTTACATTTAATTATTTGTGTTAATATGTATTCATCAGTATCTTCATATAAATTATATAGTGATAATAGAGACTTCTTTCATTTTTGTTTATGTAGGTATGTTTGTATGGGTGAACCTACATACATGTATATATATTTATGTGTGTGCATTTGTATATGCGTGTATGTATGTACGTATGTGTGTATGTGTATGTGTATATATATTGATTGATTGAATGTTTATTTAGACACTTAAATAAATCATAAATGATTTCTCAAAGGTGTATATAATAGAATACAAATAATAAAAGTAGGTAAACAATAAATACCAATAATAATAATACAATAAAATAGAATAAGCCGTACGGAAATTAATTAATAAAATAATAATGACAAACAATATTAATAATTCAGGTTACCACCTGAGATCAATTGTTGTATATATTTCATGAATGTTTTATGCGATTTTATGGATCTAATATAGGGCGGGAGTGAATTCCATAGCTCAGGACCAATATAACTCAGTGCCCGAGTATTCATTTTTGAGGGACGTAGAATAGGGGTAGATAGAAGGTGAGATGCATGGTTTCTAAGTGATGGAAGGGGAGCTCTTTGTACTAGAGAAGCAGAAATATATGAAGGGCAATTTGAAGAGTATATTGAGGAATGAACAATAGATAATATGCGATAAGCAGAGCGTTTGTTAAATGTGAACCATGGAGATATGTGTTGGTATGAGGAAGTAGAGGAATGATCTCGAATACGTAGGTTATATGTTGTACGGATTGATGAACGAATAACTCGATTTAAGGGAGAGATAGATGATAATGGAATGTTTATAAGGATTGAGGAACAGTAATCTATGCGTGAGAGTACAAGGGAATTAACTAGAGTTTTAGTAAGAGATACAGTAATTGATTTTCGTATTTTTCTAATTCTAAATAGATGATAATTTGCAGATTTAGTGATGGCAGTAATATGAGGAATGAAGGAAAGTGTAGAATCAAAAAGTACACCTAAGTTAGATGCAGTAGGAGAAGGAGATATTACAATATTATCAATAAGAAAAGGAGGGAAGTAAGTTGGTGATGGAGAAAGATTCAACAATGTAGTTTTGGAAGTATTAAGGAGAAGATTATTAGAAATAAGCCATTCTTTAATGTCATTAGCACAATTAGAGAGTTGATTATTGAGACCTGGTGATGAATTAGTTGAAAGAAACATATATAGTTGTATGTCATCTGCATAAAGATGGTAATATATATTTGGATATTTAGATATTATGGATGGTAATGGGTATAAATAAATTGAGAAAAGTGAAGGACCGAGTACTGATCCCTGGGGAACACCATATTTCATAGGAGAAGGGGAAGAAAAAGAATTATATATTTTTACACTGCTACTACGGTCAAATAGATATGAAGTAAACCATGAGAGGGCAAGGTATCTAACTCCAAGCAGGTGTAGACGGGACAGTAGAATTTTGTGATCAAGCGTATCGAAAGCACTGGATATGTCCAGCATTACTAGTTGACAGCAGTTTTTAGTATTAAGGGTAGAAGTGATTACATCAATTACGTTTAGTAGTGCTGTTTCTGTGGAGTGTCCTCGGCGAAAGCCACTTTGTTGAGGAATATGGAGATTATTGGCGGTTAAATATGAGATTAGTTGACGAGAGACAACTCTTTCCAAAATTTTACTCACCAAAGGTAGCTGAGAAATTGGGCGATAATTGAGAAGTGAATCAGGATCGAGTGAAGGTTTTTTAAGAATGGGAGTGATTATTGCTTGTTTAAAAATTGAAGGGACAGTACCGGAATTTAGGGAATATGAGATGATGTTACAGATAGTTGGACATAGATAATCGGAGTAAAGTTTAAAAATAGATAGTGGAACAGGATCGGAGGGAGATATCGAAGAGGATGCATTTAGTAGTTTAGATATGAGAGATATATGTGGCGGACGAAAAAAACTTAAGAAAACAGATATAGGTGGGGTAACTATGATTGAAGGATAATTGGCAGTAAGGGTATGGTTATTGATCTTTATTATTATGGAGTCAATCTTATTAGAAAATGTTTTGGAGAAAAGACAGCTTAATTGTAATGGAGAAATGTTAATTATAGATGGTAGTAATGCTGGTTTTGGGGGAGATAACAACTTATTAGCTAGTCTGAAAAGTCGTCGGTTATCAGAAGCAAGATAATTTATAACCTGAGTGTAATAGCTAGATTTGGCATAGGAAATTGCTAACTTGTAGATCTTACGTTGCTCAATGAATGAAGCTCTAGAAGATGAAGATCTCAAGGATATGTATGTTCTTTCAGATTTACGAAGTGATCGTTTCAAGGACATGAGGTGGGAAGTAAACCATGGGGTATCAGGATGTAGAGTTACTGATATAGTTTTTGAAGGCGCATGTTTATCGAGAAGATGGGATAGTATGGAATTTAATACAACTGGAGAATAACAGTAGTCACCTAAAGCAGAATGTAAGTCAGCTAAGAATATCATGGAATTAATTTTCTTAATGGGTCTGTATGTAATACGTGTTTTCTGAGTAAGAGTGATAGTAAAGTTAGTTTTGAATGAGATAAGGAAGTGATCGGAAAGTAGATCAAGCCTAGAAATATTACTCACCACGAGTTTAGAATGGAGAGAACTGGAGAATACAAGATCAATAATATTGCCATTTATATGAGTTGGGAAATTGACATGTTGTGATAGGGATAATGAATGTGTTAAATTAGTGAACATAATATGTGGATTTGAGGTAGCATTAAAATGATAGTTGAAATCACCAAGTATAATAGGGTGGTATGTGGGTGAACTAATGAGATCAGTAGCAAGATCGTTAAACTCACTTAGAAAGGAAGCGAATTCTGGTTTTGGCGGTCTATAAATGACAGTAATGGATATAGATTTGTGTTTTTGGGTGAATGATATGGTTAAGCAGTCAGAGTAGGAGAAGTTATGGGATATGGATATACATGGTAAAGGTAGAGAAGTTTTTACGAGGAATCCAACCCCACCACCACGACCTGATAATCGTGGCGATAAGATTAATGTATAACCAAAATTGTGAAATAGGGCAAATATGTCGGAATCATCTTGAGAGATCCATGTTTCCGTTAAAGCAATAATACTGAAATTGCACTTTTTAAGGAATGGTAATAAGAGTGAGGCATTGGAACGAAGAGAACGAATATTTATTAGGGCAATGTGTTCAGATAGTCATGCAGATTTAGTTAGAGAGGGTGTAGATATATGATTAGATTTTAGTGAATCAACAACTGGGACATTTGTGATGGTGGAATTTTTTAAATCAATAGATGGAGTTGATATTACAGGAATATAAGGGGAGTTGTAATTTTCAGAAGGATTATTAGGTGTGGGGTCTGAATTAGTATTAATGGAGAGATTACTAAATGAGGGAACGGAAGATTTAAATTTAAGGTAGGAAGATTCCCAGTGAATAAGGAGAGTTGGAGGTATGGTAATAGGTGGAAGAGACCAGTCAATATAATTATATATAAGTCGTAATTCAAATGACTTTGTATATGTATTAAATATGGGTTTAGTATGTATAGGGGTTAGTTTTAATATATATGCATGATAAAGGATTTTACCTAATAAACGGGTTTTATAAGGTAGGGAATTTCGTATATATAGGTGTGAGAATCGGGGATTAAATTTAGTAGATCTAAATCTACTGAAAAACATGTCACAAAATGATTTACTAGAGAATTGGATGATTGCATTGTTATGTTTAAATTTGACTATAGAAATAGATATTTTAGGCAGTAGCATATGTATAAGGATTGATGAAATGAATTCAGTATTCATATCAGAGGTCTTTAAATGTTCAATGACAAGTGAATTGTTACGAATGATATTATTTAGTTGACGTTTACGAGGTATATGAAGAGTATAGGGTGTGGTAGAATTAGGAGGTACATGGTGGACGATAGGAGCTTTAATAGGGATAGGAGAGGAAGATGATATAATAGCAGATGCATACGATTTATGATAAGGGAAAGGTGATGGGATATTAGCGGTTATAAAGGATGGGGGGAAAGTTTTGAGTTCCATAAGTTTGGGAATTCTTAATTGGGCAGGTATAGGAGGTCGGATGGGGGGATTATTACGATGTATAGGAGTAGGGGTAACTAGAGGAGAGGAGAATGTAGTAGATGTATTTGATGAGTTGTTTAGGAGGCAAGAGGGACATGTAAATGTGAAATTAGGGGAAGAAAAAATGGCAAGGGCATATGATGGAGGGGGACTATTGATATGAGTCCAAGATTTGGATATAATTGATGCTGGTAAGAGGCATACATGGTGGTAGAATGATTTACACGAGCTACATGGTAGGTCAGAGCTAGAAGCAGGTTCATTGCAATAATGACATACAACTGCCATTATATATACACTTGCTAGCTAATAGATGAACTCGAGTAACGTAATATATATAGGTATTATATAATAATGTAGTAAGCAGTGAAATGAAGTCGACTCCACGTATATGATAGATTCTCCGGTATGGTGGAAACTCTTCGTGCGGGTAGATTCTACGGATATGCGACCGATTCTTCAGTACAGGACCAGTACCTCGAAAGATTAAGGACAATGAGGGCAGCGAATAGAACACGTGAGTAGTTACATAACCTCAGTGAAAAAGGGTAGTCCAGCTACCCGTGCATGAAGTCCTAGGGGATATCTCCAGGAACGTAGAACGTAGTGTACGATCTTGTATAGTGCACACTATACACAGTGTACACTATACGAAACACAATATGTGTAGTGTATAGGATTTAAATATATTTAATATATTATATATAATGTGCAGAATATTATTGATAAATTCTATAGAAATCAAATAATTGTGTATGAATAGAAATTGTTATGCTACATTTGTATGAATTAAAACACGTCTGGTCAGTTCGAATGCAAAAGTAAAAGTATATATTTGAATTTGATTAATTTATCGAATTTATAATTCTATTATCTTTGTGATTATTATTTAATTATTTTTTTAGGATTTTTATTTTGTTATAATAAAATGTAAACAAATACTAAATATAATTATATCTAAATAAGATATGATTATAATTTAAAGACAACTATTATGTATTTCAAACAAGTTGGATATTAATATTTAAATAGTATTAATATAATAGATAATATAAAAAAATAAATGAATACGTACTTATCTTTATAATAATAATACAATTAAAGGATATTTAAAAGCTAAGCAGTTATTAACACATCTATATATTGGTTGCTATGTAAACAAAGTGATATATATATATATATATATATATATATATATATATGTGTATGTATATATGTATGTATGTGTATATATGTGTATGTATATTTATATATATTTTATAGAAATAATATATTGATAAGAAAATATCGTTGTTTTATTTATATAATTTTATCAAATATGATTGCTTCCTTTTAGTTATTTTTTTTTTTTAGTTTTGTAAAAATTTATCAAATTGCCTATTATTTTTTATCATATATATTTGTATGATTATTTTCCATTATCGAATAATTAACAGGGTAGAACTAGATAAGCCTTGATTTTTTTCTACCCAGTAGTTCGCTACATCATCTGAGTTATATATATATCCTTTACTATATGTGCAAGTTTATATCTAAGTTGTGAATTATGTTTGCCATTATAATGTAAATTTATAGTGTTATCATGCTTAGCATATAAGTCTAATTGACTGTGTTATATTCTCCGGATATTATCGATATTACATACATATATTAACATACATTATACATACCTTACTATTTCCTATATCATAATGCTCATAATAACTACTAATGAGTATTTAATGATGTATTCAAATTATAATAACTAAGTACTCAAACTTATATTAAGTTATACAAATTAACCTATCTAATATATGTGTTATTTCATCCACCATATTGCACTATTACTCATTTAAATATCTAGTATACATATAAACATATAATTATTAGTAATTCTATTCATAATTTAGTACAACAATAAACGTATAAGTTGTGTATAGGTATAGAT
The DNA here is from genome assembly GCA_964019155.1 of Osedax fenrisi. Lineage (NCBI taxonomy): Eukaryota > Metazoa > Annelida > Polychaeta > Sabellida > Siboglinidae > Osedax > Osedax fenrisi. The sequence goes on along the minus strand of OZ025244.1, from coordinate 12,919,929 downwards.
ATCCTTTATAAACCTACTAAACTATAGTTACAATTAATATCGTACTTAACTTAAAGTCGCTTATCTCTTCAGCTGGACAATGTTGGCATGTTTTATTAAAATGCTGAAATGTACCTATTACTACTTCTACAAACATGTTATTTTCATATTAATAGTTTAATTATATATCATAACATATAGTTAAATTAACCCACATTTTATTTAACTAATTAAAATTATTGGTTGTATATTGAATTGAATTTAATTGAAAGTTTATTTAAATAAATTATAAATGATTTATCTGAAAGTGTATATATAGGTATAGTATACATATATCCTATAGTATACACATAATAAAAGTAGGTAAAACAATAAATACCATTCACAATAATAAAATAAATTAGAATTAACAGTAAGGAAATTAATAAATAAAATAATAATGAAAAACAATATTAGTATTACAGATTACTATCTGATATCAATTTTTGTATACATTTCTTGAATGTTTTATAAAATGTTATGGTTAAAATATAGGGTGTGAGTGAAATCAATAGCTTAGGACAAATATAACTCAGGGCCCGAGTATTAATTATGAGGGACAGAGAATAGGAGTAGATAGAAAAAGAGATGCATGGTTTATTAGAGATAGCATTTCCATCATGGAAGGGTAGAACTTTGTAATAAAGAGAACTTTGTATATGAAGAGTATATTGAAGAATGAACAATATATAGTATGCGGTAAGCAGAATGTTTGTTAAATAGGAAGATGGAAGGTAAGTATTGGTATGAGGAAGAAGAAGAATGATTTCGAATTAATAGGTTATATGTTGAACGGATTGATGAACGAATAACTCGAATAATGAGAAAGATAGAGGATAAGAGATTGTATTAGCTATCAATCAAGTTTAGAGTAATATTTAAAGTTATTATACTAAATAATAACTCCATTCAACACAACATACATATATATCTTCCTTAATCCTTATAACCACTCATACTATTTATCTCCGTTCAACTACAATACGTCTAGAGGGTAGATGTGTACATATATTATATATATATATACATATATACTATATAGTATATAGTATATAGTGTATAATATATACATATATACTATATACATATATACTATATTATATAGTCTATATACATATATTCTATATACATATATACTATATACATATATTCTATAGAATGTAAGAAGTAGTTGAACGGTGTATCGGTCCCTTATTTATGGAACAAACTACCACATAAACTACCTCTACTCAACCTACAAACTCATTTAAATCTCTATTATAAACGTATCTAGTTACCACTTCATTTCCCTGATCACTATTTCTATCATTATTTACACTATTTACAATCTTATATTAATGTTGAGTACTTTCTGTATTCCTATTGTTCGTTATTATTAATTTTTTATATTCGTTTATGTTACATTGTTTTTTGTTTTTACTTTAGACGCTTGATTGCTCTGGCACAAAGAGTCTTTAAAATAATATAAATTCAATTAAATTAAATAATGGAAGATTAATGAGGAGTTAAGAACATTACCCGAGATCACAAGGGACTTAACTAGGTATTCAATAATTATCTATAGTTTTATTAATAGATATAATAATTGATTTTCGTATTTTACTAATTCTAAAAAAATGATAATTTGCAGATATAGTGAAAGCAGTAATATGATGAACGAAGGAAAGAGTAGAATAAAAAAATTACAACCTACGTTTGATGTAGTAGGATAAGGAGAGATTACAATACTATCAATAAGAAATGGAGGGAAGTAAGTTGGTGATGGAGAAAGATTCAACAATGTAATTTTGGATATATATATATATATATATATATATATATATATATATATATGATATTTTATGTAAATTTAAAATCAATTAAAATTTATATTATTTAAATATACTTACGAAAATGATCAACACACATTGTATTATTATAATATCCTAGTGCAAATATGTTGTCAATAATTGGTACGGTTTCTATACTTACACCTACTTTACTTACAAATATTAAACATCCCCTGCCTAATGTAATCTGCAATAATAGTAGTATTATTGTTATTATTAACACCATATTAAGCATTAATTAAATAGAATATATATGATATTAGGTAAATATGATATACAAATAAATAATAGATAATTAATAAAAAATAAATAATACATTATATAACCAACTTATTTAAATACGTGTTTATTAATATTACTTTTGTTTAATTTTTAATAAAATATGAATCAAATATATAATTTGTATTAGTTAAATAGTATCTAATGTTGTATTTTATATACAACATTGTATATATATATCTGTATTTATAACATAATTATTGTTGCATGTATTGTAGGAATGATATATACTAAGTATTATTAATTAATAAGAAACGCTTAATATAATATGTATATATGATAATATTATTGCTAATAACAAGTATAATGTAATATTTATTGTCAGGTTTATATCAGTGTTTATATGATACATTGTGTTACTTTACCAGAGTCGTATTGATATTATCAGATTATTGACTAATCATAATCGTGGTGTTATTATAAATAAATTAATATAAAAGAACTATAAAATAACAAATATGTATTTGTTTCTATATTTAGATTACTTATTTACGTTTACTTGTTAATATTTCTATTACTATTTCTATTTCTATTAACAATTTATAAATTGTTGTTACTTATTAATTATTGAATCAGTACCTATATTTGTAATTTTTAATAAAAGTATAGTATTATATAACATTTCTATTTACAATGTATACTGTTAGAATAATTAACAATTATCACAATTTTATAAATTGTAAATAGAAATATTTACAATTAAACTTAAATTAGTAATCTAAGTATGAACAAATCAATATTTATAAGTAATCTATATACTTATAATAAACCGTATTATTTTCCAATATTACAAGAGTATAACATTTAGTATAACAATCAAGGTGACCAGAATATGGATGTACAATTCCTATAAAGTAATAAGGCATATTAATTAGTATTACAATATTATTATATATTGTTAAAAATATATATTGTAGTTATATATATATATATATATATATATATGATTCTGAAGATATCTATTTGTTTATTGGCAACATTTAAAATAAATAAATACAAATGCGTTTATTTATAATGTATAAATGTATTAGTTAATATGATATTTTAGAAGTTCGATATGGGGTTGGCCAGATGTCATACAAATACAGATCAATGAATGTCTTTGTTATAAATATAATATAATACAAATTTAAATTGTTCTAATTTTTTGAAAATTATACATATAATTGTTATCATAACAAATCATATTATAAATAAGGGATAAATAATTGACACATAAATTAAAAGTAAACTAAATTTCCTGATTTAAGATGATGTTGGAATGAAATTAAGAATTGGAATGGAATTATTTATAAATATGAATGGTTAAATAATAGTATTTAAAGATGTTAATGTTATTTAATATTATTTAATGATATTAATATATATATATATATATATATATATAGAAAACTAAACAACATGTTTTAATTCATACATGGTATACGTCATTCATGCATTTAATTTTCTTGTGTATACCTAGGTTTTCTCATGTATAAAAATACTTATTCTAGGGAAGGATATAACACACAAGACATTTTATAATTCAGTGGTTTACGAACAAAACATGAATAGCGCCACCTACATACGTTGTTATTTCATACCAGTATATTATTTAAAATGATAATTTGTATCAAACTATAAACTTTTATAAAAAGTGTTTAAAATTAATTTGTATATAATGAAAACTAATATTCATTTCTAATATATAGCAACTCAATTTGGGTACTATGGTTATTAATTACATACATCGCTATGAGGTAATTATAGACTAACTATAATAAATGTATATATTAGAACATCTAGAATAGCATTGTATAACATAAGTTAAATCTAATTTATTTCAGAAGAGATATAACTTTCATCAGAGATTAGTTAGGGAGTTTTATATACACTCAGAAAAATAAATGGGTAAATTAAATTGACTCGGTATGAGCTAGTCTATTTCAGAAACAAGGCCTAGTCTTTATTAGCGAGTCTATTCAGAATTAAGCCCTAGTCAAGTAAACAATAAAAATTACTTTATTAATTATGAAATTTATTATGTATATATCATGTGTACCATATATAACATATATGTAATTAAAAGAGGCATATATAATATATAATTATAATATTAATATATTAGTAATAATTAATAAAAATTATATTTTTACAATTTATTTAAATGTTTATATATATAATACTAGGTAGAAAAATTGACTTAGGACTGGTCATTCGAAATGTATGCTAGTCATGACAAAAAAAGACTAGCCTTTTTAAAAAATGACTCGCTTTTTAGGAAAAAGACTAGCTTATTTGCTAAAATGGTTCGCTTTTCTTTTTGAGTGTAGATACATCGCAATATATATATATATATATATATAACATAGTATATTATAGGATTACTTATTTTTAAATACAAATAAAGTAAAAGTATACCCTCACTGGTATAACATGGAACAATACAATAAAAAGGAGAGTTAATATATTATCACAATATATAATAAAAAGTATAATAATCAATAATAGTGAAACAGTTAATTAGAATTAGGGTAATATTTTAGCTTATTCGAAAAGCATAACGAAGATGTTATAATATGTAAATAATATGGTAAATTATTCAATATTTCTGTTGCAATCGAGGAAAAAGCACGTGACCGTAACGTTTAAAATCCATTTGACAGTTCCAGAAGATTCCCACTAGATTAACATAGATGCTTTAGTGATCGAGGAAACAAAGGAAGTAGGTTATGCATGTATATGGGTTTCTCTATAAGCAGCGTTTTATGCGTTAAATATTACAGAATATATTCGCAAAGTTTTCTAAATGATATCTATTTAATATTATGTTAATGCATATCAGTAATATTGTGTTCGTATCGTTTAAGCTTAAACAGTAAACTTATTACAGATAGATGATCATATTTACTTTTATAGCTTAGTATTTCTTTATTCCTTAAAAAATGAATAACAATAGTTAATTCTGTTTAGCATTGGTGCATTTGAAATGGGATTAGAGCAATACTTTCTATTATGGCGAATTTTTCGTAAATATATATTAGCCGACTTTGAAATTACATTAATATATACGTATACGCACTAAAAGATATAGTAATTCCCATTACTACGTTAAGGTTACGGACTTATTCAGATAACTTAATAATAGTATCTTCAATATTTACAGTGGTGAAAAATACAGGTATCCTAGAAATATTGAGTAATTGAAATTCGGAGGTATTAACAACAATATATTTGTTTAGTAGCCAATTGATTATCTCAGTTATGCAATCTAAACAATTAGAATTAGAATGCATCGATAAAATAAGATATTTTATAAATAACTTAATATCATCTGCATATAAATGATAACTAATATTTGGAAATTTATGAATAATATTGGACAAGGGGGGGTAGGTAACTAGAAAATAGTAATGACCAGATAACCTAACCCTGGGATACTCGTTTATGAATACAGATAGGAGGCGACATGAAATCATTAACTTTGACTGAAGAAGTGCGATCAGTGAAGAATGAGGTAATCTATTTAAGGGAAGAACCTACAATCCCAATATCTTTGAAGCTGATAAAAAGAATAGTATGTTTAGCGTATCAAAAGCACTAGATAAATAATGTAATAGTAACTAAATAATATTAGATGAGTTGAGTGATTTATAAATATAGTTAATTTGGGTAAGAGCAGTTTCGGTAGGACATTATATTCTGTTTGTACTCTGAAAGGGCTTAAGCAAAATATTATCTTCAATGTAAGATATTAATAGGCGGCTTACAATTCGATAATAGAAATTTGGGATATTTGTTTTTAATTACAATTAAACTATAGGCAGCATATCAGAATCCATTGACGTGTTTTTCAGTATTGATTTGATTATGGCATAATTCAATGTTGTATCCACAATGAACTCATGAAGAGATATAGAAATCAAATTTAATATTGAATATTTGAGTGTATGAAGCAGATTTTTGAAAACCACCAAGAGAAGTAGATCTATTGTATATATATAGAATTAGCTATCATAATCAAGTAATAAATTTAGTGATTGTGACAGATTAATAACTAAAAATTGTACAAAATATAGGCTGGTAAATACGACCGACGTCAAATTCAGGGATGATAATGCTAGCTTGGTTGTAATCAAAATAATATCAGAAATACTGGAAAGTTTAGAAAATACACATGTCATACATGAAATACATATTAATAATCTTCTATATTTGAATGAGGTTTGATTTAATATTACTTAAAGAATATATTTCACAATGTTAACAATACTACTAGAGTTGTAGCCGCAAACATTAAGTTTAATTTCAAGTACATGTCTGTGAGATTAATTCTAATGTATAAGGTTTCCTGGCTATATAGTTCGTAGACCCCGACGTTGTTATGGTTATGTTCTCCTCGCCTACAGAATATTAATTTATTCAGGGGGGACTGTAATATCATGCGGTCAAGTTTCATCAACGATATTTGTATAGTTGAAATATGTAAAGAGAACTAAGGGGGTAATTGATGGAGAGTAACATAATGTAATTTATTAGGACCAAGTGAATCAATGGAAGACTATATACATGTATTAAGGCTATTAAATGATAGGGTAGTATTCTATACATTATATATGGTTATAAATACAAGTTATATATAATTTAGTTTTCTAAGTTCTCTATAATTATAGATATTAATTATTAATATTAATTATATTATAATATATTAGATAGAATAGTAGATGAATGCTTTTCCAACAAAATATACCAGCAAAACACACACATATATATATATATATAATATAAATATGTAATTTAATTTTAATTTAATTTTAATTTTAATTTGAACAAAATGAAACAAAAAATACATAGAAATAATTATATAAATTGAAAATGTAAAATGGACAAATAAAATGAAAGTTATCAAATAATATAATTATAGTTATATACTAAAGATATTTATTAGTTATAGTTTCACTAATATAATACGTATATTGGATGTAAAATCAATGCATACCAAAATAAGTTAAATGAAGGAAAATATATACATATTATAAAATATTCAATTCAATTAAAATTCTATATAAAAACCAATAAGTTATTTTTTAGATTTGAATTACATATTAGCTATGTATATACAAAATGAATATATGCTTAGGTTTTAATTTGTACTTATATATTTATTTTTAGATTACTGAAAATTAGGTATTCTATAAATTAAATGTGGTGCATAAAATAAAATAAATAGATATATCTATATATATATACTTTTAATTATAAACCTTTTTCGCAAGATGTTAAATTGTCATTAGATGGGCGTCTTCCTACACAGCTTATACAGTCCCTATTACTAAATCATGTTAATTATAATATTAATTTACATTTATATATATATATATATATATATATATATATATATACGTGAGATTAATTCCACATACAAAATATATAAATATAGGTAGATATATGATGTATTTATTAAACTCGTCAAATCTAAAATATCAACAAGAGTTGAGAATACGTTAAAATAAAATAAATAAAAATACCAATTAGATCAAAGAAAATAGAGATAGTATTTTATTCCAATGAGGAATTTTACATATGGAAGCAATCTATTATTTAAGAGAGCTGATTTAGAAAGTAAGAATATTGATATTTATTATGCAGAACATTTGGTAACGTCATGTATATTCAAAGATTTAAAATATTCACTAATAAAATCGGGATCGCCGATCCTTTTCCCAATAAAATAAGTTAAATTAAAGAGAATAAATAGGACCTAACGGAGAGTAATAATATGTAATATATAATACCAGCGAGGGAACACCTAAGGATATTGGTAAATAGGTGGGAAGTAAAATATATCATTTTAAAATGTATTATCAAGTTATTAATATAGGGAGTATTGTTGTAGGTTTAAAAAAGTATTAATGTTTAAAATGTTAACTTACCTATTCATATATAGGGGAATTATGTCTAATACGGGCCAGTGTGTAATACGGGCCACTGCGATATCTCAGTAACTATTGTTCAAATCAAAAAAAAATATATACAAGATTTATTCATTATCACATATCTATTAATAAGGGGTATTTCTAATATTGATCATTGTATCAAAAAATAGTTTTCAAATGAAAATGTACTAAATAATTATTTATTTATCCACCATTTTCGTTATTAAATATAACATTAATTAAATAATTCAAAGCATGATTGGAAAGATTAATTAAATACAAAGAATATAAATGTATACATTCTAATTTATATTCAATATTAAGTGCGTGGGGGGTTATTTAACAAGTGTATCAAATGTTTGCAATACGGGCCACCTAATGTTAGTAATACTGGCCACATGACCAATGAAAATGCTTGATTCTATGTTACTATTTTATAATATTATATCACTGAAATAAAATGTAATATAAGTGCGTGCGACATCGTGCGTGTATTAATACCACCGATATAAAGAATTTTCTTTATATCGTATATTCATACCATCAATATAAAGAAAGTATGATTCATACATGCGTTTATTGATAGATCGAACTATTACGAGAGTGGTGTACATTATTATCATAGACATTACAATTAGGTGATTCTAATGTATATGATTATTACACCGTATGTATTCATATTTACGTATACTCATATGTATGTTAATATATACATATATATACACTATATATACGCATATACTCATATATGAATATCAATATGTATTGATATATAAAGGCATATTATATGTTTAAATATATATATATGCATTTATAATATTGCACATATATTTTAATATATGAGATGGAATAAGTTTACTCGTTATGTACGATTGTATTATATATATAGCCACATATTTATACTCATAGATACATACTCATATTAATATATATATATATATATATGTATATATATATATATATATATATATATAACTTTAGCAAATGTGATATTATTTGTAATTATATCAGTGTATCAATTTTAATATTAAATAATAATATCATAATTGGTATCTATAGATATCTATATAATAAATATTATATTGAAATATAATTGATATAATATAATATGCGTTAAAGCATAATGTAAATTTTAATATAATGGAATAAATATTATCTAAAATTAGTGAGATCGGAAACTATTGTTAGCTCATCGATATGTCATCTAATATATATCTAGCGAGGCAGTAATTATATTTATGTGCATTGTTTGTTTATAATAATATAATTATGAAAGAAAGTCGTATATGTAAATCCATAGATGTTACAATGTATTTCATTTGAAGTAATTATAATGTGAATTTCTGATCAGTAATTCGACTTATTAATGTGTTTACTAATACTAGATAGGTTATATAATGTATAAAATATATTATTATTTCTATGGTATTAATATTATAAATCATATGTTTGGTAAATAGTTTATGTATACAATTATATGCTTATTATTATATGATATTATTTATAATACATAATTTATAATAATTATATAGATATTTGTCAATAAATAATGAATGTTATCTTATTCCTAATTTCAATTAATTATTATATGATTTTATATAATATTATTCTACATATTGGTTGTGTATATTTTCACTGTTGCATTCATTTCCTAAGTCAGTTGATAGAAAATAATTATAAAATGTAACAGTCTCTAGAAACACATGCGTATGCATGTTTACATTATTCAGCATAGTATACGTCATATAGAACAATTAAAGTTACGCTCTATCGATATTCTATAGAATTTATGTAATGCATTTTATTGTTAACTTTTGTCATTGTTATTTCTATTTTATTTATTATATCCATAGATTTATAGTTTACATAGATCGGTATTGCTATATCTTGCCAACGTTAAATTATTGGTCATACATGGTGCCTGGAATGGGGATTTTTGATCTTTAATTGTTGTAAACTTAAGATGGCCGACATCACGTGACACATGATATTTCATAACACATATTTAAATAAATAATATTTATTTTTTACATACATTTGGATTATTTTTCTATATACGCTTATAAAATGCATTTCGATTATATCAAAATAAACATTTATATTTATTTATATTATATATTTATAATGTAATATAATCGCAACACGTAATTTGCTTAAATAATACTTTATATAGGTAATTTTAAATTACAATTTATCGGTGTATTTTTAAATTCTTATATCGCTTTAATTTTTTCTATATACGCTTATATAGTGCATTTTTATTATATCAAAATTGACATTTATATTTATTTATATTATATATTTAGAATGCACTATAATTGCATTACGTAATTTGATTAAATAATACTTTATATAGGTAATTTTAAATTACGATTTATCGGTGAACTTTTGAATTCTTAGATCGTTTTAATTTTTCTATATACGCTTATAATGTGCATTTCGATTATATAAATATAAACATTTATATTATATATTTATATCGAAATATAACTGCAACATTTAATTTGATAAATAATACTTTATATAGGTAATTTCAAATTATATTTTATCTGATATATTTTAAAATTCTTAGATCTTTTAAATTTGTTTATAAATTGTATTTAAATTATATCAAAATAAACATTTATATTAAATTGTATTAAATATATAAATTACAGTATAATAAAAAACTTTAATTACATAAAATAATACTTTACATGAGTAATTTAAAATGTGAAATGTAACAGTACAATTTTAAATAGCATTATCTAGGTTAATTTCATTACTAATATTTAAATATTACAACTTAATTAGATAAATACACATTTATATTAATTTATATTATATACTGCAATATAATTACAACATTTAATTTGATTAAATAATACATTATATAATTCTAAATTACGACAACTATAAGAACGCTATTATTTTAAATATTTAAAAATGCTTAATTAATCGATGACTGTTGTTCTAATAGTACACGTAATTATCCAGAAGGAATAACTCTCTACAAGTTTGTATTATATAAATACATTTAAATATTATTTTGAAATTCATACAATTATTTAATTAGACATGTAGATGTTATATCTAATTATGTATGAAGTCAATAAATGAATACACGCTTAACGTATGAAAATCAAATAATCATACGAAATTTAATTTTAATTTCATAATTATAATTATTATAATATGTTACACGATTATAGCAAACATTTTCTGAAGGAAAGATATAACACTTACGCGAAATCGTGTAATTCGAATTTGTATACAAAATACCCCAGTGCCACCTATAGCGGGTTACTTTTAGGAACTATGTGTTGTTTATAATGTAAATTCGTATTTAACTATACACTTTTAAAATGTTAAATAATATGCTTTAAATTAATATTTATATGATGAAAACTAAGTGTTCATTACTAATATATAATAAACAAATATGATATGTATGTTTTAAATGCTATAAGTATATATTTAGTGAGTAAAAGCTAATTTATATTGCATGTAATTTAATAGAGCAATGAAAACATTGTTGTATGCAAACAGAGCCGAACCTAAATCTATTTCAGTGATTTCGATACTACTGCTAGCAGCGGTTGGGGATATTACTAAATTACATTGCATGCATAGGGAGTGTTATATCTTTGCTTCGCAAAATCTTTGATTATAGTAACAAAAATCATATTAATATTATACACAATTATTATAAAAAATACCTATCATATTATGATATAAATGATATATGATATGTAACGATTTTAATGAATGTAATGAAAATGCATAAAAAGTCTATCGACTTACTAGAAATTAACCAATAAAGCACCCTACATATAAATTATATATATTTAATTCTGAAGACGCATGTATCAGGCACCTATTTTAAAATTCGCCATA